>PVIC010029894.1:0-22248 GCA_004025085.1 Thryonomys swinderianus
AGGGGAAAAAAGGTGCATTAAACACAATTCTGCCTGCTGATTGACATTTTGTGAATAAACTACGTGTAACTGTCATTACAATAAAATGAAAACAAAACAAACTCACTAGGGAAAAGGCAGACTGCTATCAACTCCTATCACTACAATCAGCCTGTGGATTTCTTGCCATCCAAATTCTCTTCACAGCCAGGCATAGTGGTGCTCCTGCAATTCCAGTACACTGTGAGGCTAAGGTAAGAAGATCAGAAGTCTGAGCCTAGCCTGGGCAACTCAACAAGACCTAGCTCAAAGAAACATGGGGGTAGGGAAGGGAGGTGGGTGTTCGCCCTCAGTGTGAAGACCCTGGATCCAATCCCTAGTATAAAAAACAAAAATCTCACAATCGGGGCCAGAGATTTAACTCAGTGGTTCCAGCAGCTGCCTAGCAAGCACAAGGTCCCTGATTCGATCCCAGGAAACCACATTCAACAATACCACAACCAGCAATCAGTACCACATAACATGATGCTAGGTGTGGTGGCTCACACCTGTAATCCCAGCACTGAGGCAAAGGCAGGAGGACTGCTGAGTTCAAGGCCAGCCTGGGCTACAGAATGAGCTCAGGGCCAGCTGGAACTACAAAGCGAGATCCTGTCTCAAAAAAAATCACAATCTCTGTGTACACATGTGCATAGTGTTGAGCAAGGTCTTGCTATATATATAGTTCAAGCCCATCTCTTTTTTTTTCTGCAGTACTGGAAATTGAACTCCGGGTCTTAGCAATGAATTACTTCCCAACCCCCGCCTTTTAAGGTCTTATTAAATTGCCCACTGCAGGCTACAATGTGAGATCTCCCTCGCTCAGCCTCAAGTGCTAAGATTATAGGAAGATGTCACTATGCCCAATTTGCTTCCTTTTTTTTTTTGATGGGATGCCAAGTATACAAACCTAATCTGTCAATTTTTTTCCTTTTCTAATACTGAGAACTGAACTCTGGATCTTCTTGCTGAGCTACATCACCAGATCCTTTTGATTTTTTAATTTTCAGACAACTTCTCACTAAGTCACCAGCCTAGGTGCAAATTTGTGATCTCCCTGCCCCAGCTTTCTAGACTGCTGGGATTATATGTATGTAGCATCGTGTCCAGCTTCTTCTATCTTTAACTAGGATGTAATAGCCAAAAAACACTCATATAACCACTTCCCAGCTGTTTTATATCACGATGTTTCCAGTTATTCAGATATGGTTATTAGAGGGAGAAGAGAAGGACCAATAAGCATTTGATGACTAGTCATTAGCCGTCCTGGTCAACAGTCCCCCTTTTGAATGGAACCTGGGATCAAGATGCAAGCAGGAAGTGTGGTGGGTGAGACCCATAATCCCAGCATTCTGGAGGCTGACTCAAGTGGATCATTGAGTTTGAGGCCAGATTGGGCTACAATAATAAGTTCAGGGCCAAACTGAACTACAAAACAAGATCCTGTCTTAATCAGCAATCAATCAATCAATCAATCAGGAACATTTCCCATTTGTAATGCTTACAGTCAACAGCTCTTTGGGTACTGAAAGACCTCACTCTGGACACTTAACCATCAATAGCAGGATAAAAGAGCTCAGGGCACACAAAGAAATGCCCTATCCATCATTACTCTCACCTACAGATAAACTTAAATGTACAATACAGAAACCTTTAAACCTAGTGCACAATCCCACAACCCTTTCTATTCCTTCACAAGTCATTCAGAGAAGGCATGGAGTGACACAAATAACAATCACCAGATCTCCAGCTGTCTTCCTGTTTGCCCACAGGAACAAACTGTGTTTCCACACGTGGTCACTGGCAGTCACTACACAAGTGTTTCTGCCCCAGAAGGCTCTACTCCACTCAACACCTTGAGATTCCCCACAATGGTTTTAAATGGTGAGCCAAGTAAGCAGAGTCTGGACTTAAACCTTGTTAACAGCCCAAGGAACCCTGGAAAAAATTAGAATGTATTCTTATGCTTTCACTTCTATCATATGAAACTAGCTCTGGGTCTGACTGAGCACTTGCCTGCATTAGGCAAGCTCTGCATGTGGTATACACTCTCTAGGCTCCCTGTGTCCTGCCAGGGGATTCGCTAAGCAGCCAAACCCAGTCTGGCCATGCCTGCAGTAGTTGGCAGGCAATGTACTAGCAGCAATTTTCCCCGTTAAGTGCCAACTTTTCTGGAGTGTCCACCTGCTTACGGAATGCAGTTGGACTCAAACCAGCAAGCAATTACTAAATGCCTACCGAGGCATGGAGCTCAATGAGTTTGTATGTTGTACTCCAACCACATGGGAACCATGGACCCTGTAGGGCCTAGGATCTCAATTTACGCCAAGGCAGCTAAGACTAGGGGAAAAAAAAAAACCCAAACAGTATTTTATCTGACATTACACTGCCCATTAATACATTTAGATTTCTCATTCTTTACTCAAGAATCATTACTAAGACAGAAAGAAAGAGAATGGGAATAGACAGTTCAATGGCTCCATACCTGCCTCACAAGTCCAAGGTCCTGTCTGGTCCTCCTCCCCACCCCCCCATACCAAGGGAGGGAAAAAAATCATTACTAGCTGGATCAAAATATAAATTAGGTAGCCAAAACTTCATTAACTTTTAGAATACAGGGTACAGTAATACCTTGGTTCATTAACACTCCTTTGCAAAAACTTGGTTCTAAAAGCATTCAATAAAATTTTGCTTCCATTCACAAACTCCACATCCAATAACAGATACAACCATGGCCATCTCTCCCAAACACACACAAATGTGGCCACCTTCTCTAAAATCATAAAACAAACTAAGTTTGTAAAGAGAGGTACCACTGTATATTTGACTTAAAGGAAATGTTCTCATCAACCACAAAAATGAAGATTCATAAATTCATATACATTAAAATTAAATAATCCTGAGCTGGCTACTGTTGCACTTCTGTAATCCCAGCACTTTGGAAGGCTGAGGCTAAAGAATTCAAGTTCAAGGGGCCAGGGATTTAGCTCAGTGGTTCCAGTGTCTACCAGACCTGTAAGCGCAGGTCCCAAGTTCGATCCTCAGTAATCGCATATCACAATGCTGGCCATGGTGACTCATGCCCACCAGCAATCAGTACCACACACCACAATGCTGGGCGTGGTAGCTCACGCCTGTAATTCTAGCACTGGAGAGGCAGAGACAGGAGGATTGCTGTGAGTTTGAGGCTTGCCTGGGCTACATAGTGAGCTCAGGGCCAGCCTGAACTACAAAGTGAGACCCTGTTTCAAAAAAAAAAAAAAAAAATCCAAGTTGAAGTCCAGGATGAGCAACTCCGTGAGACCCTGTCTCAAAACACAAAATTAAAAATCAGGGAGTAGATATAGCTCAGTGTGAATCCCTGGGTTCAGTCCTCAGCCACTCCCTCCCAAAAAACACCTTCTATATATCAAAAGATATTATAGGGAACAGGGGAAGCAAATTAGAAGGAAGTATTTACAAAATTATTACACATAGTGCTCGCTTCGGCAGCACATATACTAAAATTATTACACATAAAGATACGGTACTCAGATCCTACCAAAGACAGCCAATGTACTAAAACAAAAAAGTGTAAGACAGGAACAGGTATTTCAAACAAGGGCAATAACTAAACAGAGACATGAATGCTCAGTCTCGTCAATTTGCATTTCCCTATGTCCCAAGTTACAATGTCATTTTATACCCATCAAGACTGGCCCAAAAAAGTTCATTACTATGACAGAGAAAATACGGCTTAACAGTTTGGAATGTGGAGAGATAAACTGACACAACTATTTGGCATTATGGTATCCCTGATGTGGTGGCAATTCCACCTTTTGGCATTTGCTGAGAGATCTACTCACAAGTCACATGCAAAACACAGCAACACTGCCTCTTCCACACTCCAATACAAACTAATGACCCAAGTGTCCACTGATGAAAGAATGAGTAACTTGTACCCCGTTCACACTTCAGTAAAAATAAACTATACGCTGGGCGTGGTGGCTCACGCCTGTAATCCCAGCACTTGGGAGGCAGAGGCAGGACTGCTGAGTTCGAGGCTTGCCTGGGCTACATAGTGAGCTCAGGGTCAGCCTGAACTACAAAGCGAGACCCTGTCTCAAAAAAAAAAAAAAAAAAAAAAAAAAAAAAAAAAAAAAAAAAAAAAAAAAAAAAAAAAAAAAAAAAAAAAAAAAAAAAAAAAAAAAAAAAGAACTATACTTACTCCTTTATGGTTGAACCTTACACAAGGAAATGGTGAACAGTAAATTGCCAATGATATAAAGCTCAAGCAAAACAGAAGTTAACCAATATGTTGTTTAGTTTACAACTCCCAGTAGCTCAGAGGTTCTGGCACCTGCCTAGCAAGCCCAAGATCCCTGGTTTGATGCCCTGTAACCACATACAATACTGGGCGTGATAACTCACACCCCCCAGCAATCAGTACCACATACCACAATGCTGGGCATGATGGCTCAAATATGTAATTCCAGCACTCGGGAGGCAGAGCAAAGAGGCTTGCAAAGTTTGAGACTTGCCTGGGCTACATAACATAGTGAGCTGAGGGCCAGCCTGAACAACAAAGCGAGGCCCTGTCTCCAAAAAAAAAAGACTGGAGACATAGCTCAGTTCAAGGCTCTGGGTTCAATCCCCAGCACGGGGAAAAGAAAAACAAGTATAAGCAAGTGAAACAAAAAGAAAAAAAAAGGCTGGTCTATTCAAAATTCAGGTAAGGCAGGGGAAGATACACAAATGGAACAGCAGAGGTGTCTAAGCCTGTTACCCACGGCCTCTTCTCACACTGGGAAATTCATCTTAAAATTTAGAGTACAAACCAAACTATTGTTATCACCCACAACTGAGTCTCAGCATCCTCAGTACATTGGATCATTTCAGAGTGGGTAGGAGTAATCTTTTGTGCTACACTTATCTGCCATGTTCAGACATAGCAACTTCACAATCCTGAACGGTAGGTGCAGTGCTTCTGGTACCTCATTTTCACCTACAGGGAAACAGAGGTCTGAAGTTAAACCGCCTGTCTCTTTTCATTGCCCATATCTTCACACCAGCAGTCACAGGGGTTCTCCAGTCACCTCCTCAGGTAGTACATTCTATGTTCAGCTCTAACACAACAGAGATACAGAGAACTCTATCATGAAATAAAGACAACAATACAAAGTAACTATCTCAACCTTTTCCCAAGACAAGACAATGCCAACGACTACAGATCAGTAAATGTCAAGGATAACTTCACACAGGGCTTAGAGGTGTAGCTCGGTGGTAAAATGCTTGCCTAGCATGTGCAAAGACCTAGATTTGATTTTCAGCATGTTAAAACAAAACAAAACAAAAAAAGTTCTGAGGGCCTAGTTCTGTGGCTCAGTGGCACCACACTTGCCCTATAAGCCCAAAATCCTCAGTTCAATTCCTAGTGGGGGGAAGGAGGAGTGTTAAAGGTAGACTGACTGCAAGTTGCATGAGGCACCATTTGCAGAAGATCTTCAATGAATCAACTGCTTTATCTTTACCCTTGATGTGTTCGTCAACAAGCCCAGGGAGGAAATGGGTTCTGAAACACCATGTTTACCCTCAGATACACAAGTGCGCTTGTGAGCAATAAAACTGAGAGAGGGGCCAAGTGTAGGTAGTACCCACCTGCAATCCCAGCATTCAGAAGTCTGAGGCAGGAGCATCACAAGTTTGAGGCCATATTGCTACTACTAAGCTACAAAACAAGACCTTGTTTTTGTTTTTGTTTTGAGACAGGGTCTCGGCTTTGTAGTTCAGGCTGGCCCTGAGCTCACTATGTAGCCCAGGCAAGTCTCAAATCCAGCAATTGTCTTGCCTCTGCCTCCTGAGTGCTGGGATTACAGGTGTGAGCCACTACATCCAGTATTGTTGTATGGTTACCAGGGATCGAACCAGGGACCTTGCACTTGCTAGGCAGGCACCAGAACAACTGAGATAAATCTCCAGCCCACAAAACCTTGTCTTTAAAGGGGAGACGCACGCATCTGGCATGTGAAGTAGGCCCCATCTCATACACCATACTGCCTAGAAAGATCAATTAAAACATTACTTGAGGGCCGGAGATTTAGCTCAGTGGTTCCGGCATCTGCCTTACAAGCGCAAGGTCCTGAGTTCGATCCTGGTAACCACATACAATGCTGGGCGTGGTGACTCATGCCCACTAGCAATCAATACCACAGTGCTAGGCATGGTGGCTCACGCCTGTAATCCCAACACTCGGGAGGCAGAGACAGGAGGATTGCTGAGTTTGAGGCTTGCCTGGGCTATATAGTAAACTCAGAGCCAGCCTGAACTGCAAAGCGAGACCCTGTCTCAAAAATAAAACAAAACAAAAAAAAAATTACTTGAATAAAAGCACAAGGAAAATGAGTCCCATGTTACAGATTTTAAATTCAACATCTTGACCACACCATGTGTTCAGGTCTGCATACAAGGCGACCTGCAGCTGCTGTGTCACATGGCAATACTTACTTTAGCAAGACTAACTCCCAAAAATACTGAGAAAACACAACTACGTATCCTGCAACTGCTGCTCAAAGAGATGATTGAAAGGAAAGGTCAAGTTTAAGCCGAAACTCCACATCTTAGCTTCTAGTAGGTATAGAAAGAAATTGTGCTGTAATCAAAAAGACAAATAACAAGTATTGGCAAGGGTGTGGAGAACTGAAACCCTCATACATTACTGGTAGGAACTGAAAATGAGGCAGTCACTTTTGTATGTGTGTGTCCAAGAGAAAAGAAAACATTTGTTCCTTTTTGGGACACAGTCTCACTGAAGTTATCCAGGTGGGACTCAAACTTATAATCCTTCTGCCTCAGCCTTCCAGAGTGCTGAGATTACAAGTGTGCACACCACAACCAGCAAGGAAAACATATTCCTACACACACACACACACACACACTTGTACACGAACATTCAGCAACACCATTCATAAAAGCCAAATACTCATGAACTGATGACTAGATGGTATTATTTAGAAGAATGAAATCACGTTTTCTAAGGAAAAAAGATACTTCCTTTCAGGGGAGCAAACAGTATATCGTGGCAATCAACCCTGAGGCACAATGCTGCCTACTGAAGGACTGTTCAATATTCAAGAATCGCTGTAAGGGAAGGTGGAGAAGGCAATTTCAGTTGTCCATGTGTAAGTCACATACCATCAACATAGTGCCTGCTAATAGTAGTCACTGGAAGCACCTCTCCCCTGCTACATCTGCTTGAAAATTAGCAGGGACCTTATGACTTAAAGTATTTCAAAGATTAAACTGCTCTGGCCACATTTTTAAAGCAACACAGAGAAATGTTAAGTCACCTTGATTCTGTGAGCCATTTCAGAATGAGATGGCTGAAATCAAGAAAACTCAAACCACTAGTCTGGGAAATGGCAACTTGAAGTGTGTCAGGGTGAAACACAGTGCTGTGTGGAGTGACTGACAGAATGAGACCAGGGGACATTAAGGAAAGGAGCATTGTAGGGTCTAATTCATTTTTAAACAATAATTTATTTTTCCCTTAGATGGCTCTAGAAGAAATATGATGGATACCATGGTGTCACTGCTTGAATCATTTCATTGACCCATAGGTCCATATTTCACAGCTAACAATAAATCTCACAACCCCAAATCAGCTTTAATGTGCAGGCAAGAAGGCTAGAAACCTTCAAGTTCCAAGTTCTAATGTGTTCACAAAGTCCTCAACTGACTATTTGAACATCCACAGTCACTGCAGCATCACAGTAGCTGAGATGGAAGCAGAAGCGAGCTGGGAAGAAGCACATCCCTGTAATCCTAGGAACTCAAGAAGCTGAGGTTGAAGGACTGTCAAATTTGAGGCAATACATATATAAAGGCCTGGAGATATAACTATATATGGAGATACACATACAATACATATATAAAGGCCTGGAGATGTAACTAAGTATTAGAATGCTTGCCTAGTATGTGTGAGGCTCTGAGTTAGACTCCTATTACATTAAAAAAAAATAGGTCATGCATGGTGAGTGTATACTCATAACCTCAACACTAGGGGAAAGCTCAAGAAGGATTGAGTTTAAGGCCAGCCTGAACTACACAGTAAGACCCTGCCTCAAAAACGCAAAGCAGGACCAGAGATTTAGCTCAGTGGTTCCAGCACCTACCTCACAAGGGCAAGGTACTGAGTTCCATCCCCTGGTAACCACATACAATGCTGGGCATGGTGGCTCACGCCTGTAATCCCAGCACTCGGGAGGCAGAGGCAGGAGGATTGCTAAATATGAGGCTTGCCTGGGCTACATAGTGAGCTCACAGCCAGCCTGAACTACAAAGTGAGACCCTGTCTCACCAAAAAAAAAAAAAAAAAAAAAAAAAAAAAAAAAAAAAAAAAAAAAAAAAAAAAAAAAAAAAAAAAAAAAAAAAAAAAAAGGCAAAGCAAAGCAAAACAAAGTAAACCAAGTGACCATCAACAGAAGGGTGAATAAAAAGATGATATATCCAGAGAAACTCATTATTCAGTCTTGAAAAGAAATAAAAGGCTGATGTGCTACAACATGGATCATGTTGGGAAGATGTTGTACCAAAGAAAATGAGCCAGTCGCAAAAGGGCAGCTGCTGATTCCACTTGTACAAAGTATCTAAACAATAAAACTCATAGAGAAAGTAGGTTAGCTGCCAGTTTGGTGAGTGGGAGTTGGTGGTCAATGGACATACTTTCAGTGTTTTTCTGGTTGTTGGGTTTTGTTTTTTTGTTTTTGTTTTGAGGCAAGGTCTCACTTTGTAGTTCAGGCTGGCCCTGAGCTCACTATGTAGCACAGAGTAGGCTCGAACTCAGCAATCCTCCAGCCTCTGTCTCCTGAGTGCTGGGATTACCGGTGTGCGCCATCACACCTGGCATTGTGATTATGCGGTACTGGGGATCTAACTTGGGACCTCCTGCTTGTGAAGGAGATGCCGGAACCACTGAGCTAAATCCCTGACCCTTGTTTTTTTTTTTTGAAACAGGGTCTTGCTATGCAGTTCAGGCTGGCCTTAAACTCACTCCTACTTCCTCCGCCTCCCAGGAGTCCTGCACCAGAAGAACTTGAGTTTAAGACAAACCTGGCCTATACAATGAAATCTTTTACCAAAAAGATGTTCTGGAGCCAGGGATTTAGCTCAGTGATTCCAGCCAACTGCCAAGCAAGCGCAAGGTCCCTGGTTTGATCCCTGGTTAACCACATACAGTACAGGGAGTTGTGACTCATGCCTGTAATCCCAGCACTCGGGAGGCAGAGGCAGGAGGATTGCTGAGTTCGCGGCGGCTTGCCTGGGCACCATAGTGAGCTCAGGGCCAGCCTGAACTACAAAACGAGACCCTGTCTTTAAAAAAAGAAAAAGATATTCTAGAGATCAGCTATACAACCATATGCAAACAGTTCCTGGGCACCATGGTGAGCTCAGGGCCAGCCTGAACTATAAAACGAGACCCTGTCTTTAAAAAAAGAAAAAGATGTTCTAGAGATCAGCTATACAACCATATGCAAACAGTTAATATTACTTTACATTTAAAATTGTTCAGGACGGGGCTGGAGATTTAGTTCAGTGGTTCCAGCGCCTGCCTCGCAAGCACAAGGTCCTGAGATCCATCCCTGGTAACCACATACAATGCTGGGCAAGGTGGCTCATGCCTGTAATCCCAGCACTCGGGAGGCAGAGACAGGAGGACTGCTGAGTTCGAGGCTTGCCAGGGCTACATAGTGAGCTCAGGGCCAACCTGAACTACAAAGTGAGACCCTGTCTCAAAAAACAGAAAGTTTAAAAGGAGCCAGAGATTTAGCTCAGTGGTTCCGGCACCTGCCTCGCAAGGGCAAGGCCCTGAGTTCGATCCCGGCAACCAAATACAATGCTGGGCGTGGTGACTCATGCCCACCAGCCATCAATACCACATACCACAGTGCCAGGTGTGGTGGCTCACGCCTGTAATCCCAGCACTTGGGAGGCAGAGACAGGAGGATTGCTGAGTTCAAGGCTTGCCTAGGCTCCATAGTGAGCTCAGAGCCAGCCTGAACTACAAAGTGAGATCCTGTCGCAAAAAAAAAAAAAAAAAAGTTTAGGATGGTACAGTGTATTAAACATTTTTCAAAATCCAATAAAAACAGGCAGGGGGCTTCCCTGACGTCCCTCAATGCAGAATGGTGAGTCAACAGAGATGAGAGATACACAAAGTGCTCAATAAATACCCAAAATGATAAACTGAATGCCATGACCTAGTAGTAACTTCAAAGTATGTTTGATAAATAAATAATGGAGTAAAACCAAGCAGGTGGAACTGTCTTCCCTGCAGTCTAATAACAGACCCAGGCAGGATTCTTCCAGGTTGCTTTTGGCTGACATTCAGCACCTATATGGTGGTCTCAGTCACTCTGCACAAAATAGCTGATGACCAGAAAGATTCAGAGTGCTTAAGAGAAAACAAAGAGCACCCCCCCAAAAAAAGAGGGATAGCTAAGTGCAAACGTCAAATTATAGAACCTCTGCCCTCTTAACCATTAAGGTTTCAAGGCATCTAGTTCCACAGTTCACCCTTTACTCTCCACTAGAACCTCTGTTTACACTCTCCTTATATAAAGATAATGTGTCAAAACCAGCCAACCCTGTTCAAAAAATGAGTATGGAAAGTTATGTATAAAACCAATAAAATGAAAGGTACCAGATAAAAGTGGAGAACATTTTCCAAGAACATCAGAACAAAACCAGAGAATGGAATGTGATACTTATCCTGGTCAACTTCCCCTGATAAAGCCAAATTCCCCACCAGTGTTTTACCCCACAGGAGCCACACCTCCTCAAGTCTGGAGTTCCCCTTCCAACCTTCTACGGGGACAAGGCAAGAGAACAGCACATTCCCAACATCGTGATTCAAACCTTGACTAACAGGACCCTAAATGCTGGTCCATGAACTTTCCTCTTGTGTCTCCCCACAGCCCCAAGGAAACCTCACCCATGCTCCAAGAAATGTTCAGCAACCCCTCAAACACACACCTGTACCCTGCACTGCCCATAGGGTAGTGCCCACAAGAAAGCCACAAAAACAATGGTCAGGACATTAGAGTGACATCGAAATTTTATCTAAAATAGATCAAAACAGTACCTGTCAAAACACTACTCAACGTTTCAAACCTCTTTCAAAGGCTCACCACATGGGGAAGTAGCTAATGGGCTGGATTATCCAGATAGGGAACAATTTCCTTCACTGGACAGCCCTGTGTTAGAAACAAAGTAATTCACTACATAATGAGTTAACTTCACACTGGATTCTGGAAGATGGGCCAGTGGAGCCGGGTCATCATAAAGAAGTGAGGAAATCACAGAAATAGAATGAGAACAGTCTGTCAGAGAACCGAGGAGCCCAGGATACGAATATCAATTTTAAAGGAGAATAACCATGCTGCAAAAAAATTTTATTTTGATCATCTACTATGCAACTAGGATACGACAGTTAAAATTTTACAGAGCACTTATTTGATTGCTTCTATCATTTTTTTCTAGACCGAGTTTTTCCCACACACATATTCAAAGGCAAACTTCCCAGCCTGGGCTATGTAAATGAGTTGAGGGCCAGTCTGAACTACATAGTGAGACCCTACTTCAAAAAAAAAAAAACAAACAAAAAAACCCACTGCATTTCATTAAGACTTATCTATCATTCTACAAAATCAAAGATTTTTACCAATAAAATGATATGGTTACAGTGGCTCATACCTATAATATCTAGCTACTTGGGAAGCTGAGGAAGAAGACTACAAGTTTAAGACTAACTTAGGCATCAAGATGTGTCATGTACAGGTACGCAATCTCAAGGTTGAATGCAATTGCAACATATGTATAAAATGTACCAATAAAGCCCATTATTAAAAAGTCTAGCCTGGGGGCCGGAGGATTAGCTCAGTGGTTCCGGAGCCTGCCTCGCAAGCACAAGGTCCTGAGTTCGATCCCCGGTAACCACATATAATGCTGGGCATGGAGACTCATGCCCACCAACAATCAACACCGCATACCAGAATGCTGGGCGTGGTGGCTCACACCTGTCATCCCAGCACTCAGGAGGCAGAGACAGGAGGATTGCTGAGTTTGCAGCGGCTTGACTGGGCACCATAGTGAGCTCAGGGCCAGCCTGAACTACAAAGTGAGACCCTGTCTCAAAAAAAAAAAAAAAAGTCTAGTCTGGGCAACTTAGTGAGATCTTGTTAAAAAACAATATAAGAAAAGGATGCAGTTGCATCTCAGTGTTAAAGTATCCCTAGTTCAATACCAAGAACAACAACAAAAAAGATAAAGTGGGGCCAGAGATTTAGCTGAGAGGTTCCAGCGCCTGCCTAACAAACCCAGAGTCCCTGGTTCAATCCCCAGTAACCACAACAGTACCAGGTGTGGTGACTCATGCCCACCAGCAATCAGTACCACATACCACAATACTGGGCATGGCAGCTCACGCCTGTAATCTCAGCACGCGGGAGGCAGAGGCAGGAGAATTGCTGAGTTCAAGCCTTGCCTGAGTGAGCCCAGGGCCAGCCTGAACTACAAAGCTAGAGCCTGTCTCCAAAAAAAAAAAAAAAAAAAAAAAAAGGTAAAATGAAAATCTTTTGAGGCACAATTGTTAAATAAACATTTGGTCTGCCTCTTTCTCCTCCTGAGGATATTCTAATTGTATATAGGATACAGACAAGGGAAGCACCTTAGTTCACCATCAAATCTCACTCCACGTGCTGAATACACTACAGTACCTAATCACTTACTAGGTCCAGCACACACATTGCTATGAGTGTTGAATGAATCTAGTCCTATATGCTTCAGACAGAAAACTCTCTTTAAAAAAAAAAAAAAAAAAGAGTCCTGAAGTGGTGAAAAGGTGCCCACAGCTGAACTCCATTCTATCCTATAATGAGCAATGACTGAGACATTCCCCAAATGACTGAGACCATTCAACTCACCCCTGACCTGAATAAACCAGGGCACCAGAAATAAAGACACACTTAACACACATGCTCTAGCTTACTGACTTCCTCTAAAGGAAGTCCCGCTTCTCAGACTTTCACTAAAGTACCAAAGGAAAACACTGACATGAGCCAAATCAAGGCACTATGGTGCTCTAGTGGAAACTTCTGCAAGGTTAAATTTCACTTATGTAAATATGTTCATGACAGACTCCTCAGGAGGATAGCACTGCTTTTACTATCAGACATCTAGATGAGAAGGCAATTGCCTGTAACCCCCGCTACTCTGGAAAGTGGAAGTGGAAGAATCAAAAGTTCAAACCCAGCCTAGACAATGCATTGAGACCGTCTCAAAATAAAAAGGGCTAGGGATACACTGGAATGCAAAAGTTTTGGATTCAATCCCCAATACCCCCCAACATACACACACAGTTTTACATCCTAGCTGAGCACTGAAGAACAAGCTCCAGTCTAACTCCTTTCCTTTGCTCAAGCCTGGAAGGTGCCCTTTTTCTCAGGCTGTCTGTACCTTTCAGAGAACACTTCTGAAGTCTATCTTGAAACCATCTGAGATTCTTGAGTACCAAAGTTGCACGTGGTGGGTGGAAACCCTCCTCTAACCACTTGCAGCACAGAAATCTAGAGTTGTGGGCTCTAGAGCCACATGCTGCCACAACTCTGTGACCTGGTGAACCTGCCCATGTGACTAAGCTCTCCATACCAAGAAGCAGTGAAGAGCCTGGTGTGGTGGCACAAACATATAATTCTAGCACTTGGAAGATAGGAGTTTAAGACCAGCCTGGGCTGGGCTACAGAGTTCAAGGCCAGAATGAGCTACATAGCAAGACTTTTACCTCAAAAAAGTAGCAATGATATTATTACATACCTAGTTCATGAAGTTGTTTTTTCTGAGAACTTAAGAAATGCATAGCAATTTATACAGTACCAGGATATGGAAATGACTCAAATACTCACTAAAAGGGAGTGATTGGAAAGGTCTTGTGCTTAAACTTACAGGCAGGGAGACAGCAGTGGTGAAGGAGCAGAGGGACCAACATCCAGAATGAACCAGAAATAAGAATGGCTAATGTTTGCCATAGCCATTTCAGAGTAGGCTGCAATAAATTAAGAGAGAAAAATAAAAGAAGGCATCAAGCACTAATTGAGAAAATGTATCTCTATGGGAGATGGTGGTAGGGTGGGTAGAGCAAGGGGAAAAATGAGAATTAAGTTGTGTCATATACTGGTACAAACTCTCAATGTGGAGTGTATTTGGGATGTATATATATAATGTACCAATTAATTAAAAAAAAAAAAGAAAGGGCCGGAGGGTTAGCTCAGTGGTTCCGGCGCCTGCCTCACAAGTGCAAGGTCCTGAGTTCGATCCCCAGTAACCACATATAATGCTGGGCGTGGAGACACGCCCACCAACAATTAACACCGCATACCACAATGCCGGACGTGGTGGCTCATGCTTGTGCAGAGACAGGAGGATTGCTGAGTTCGGGCGGCTCGCCATAGTGAGCTCAGGGCCAGCCTGAACTACAAAGCGAGACCCTGTCTCAAAAGCAAAAAAAAAAAAAAAAGTATCTCTAAACCAGGTGTGGTGGCACAAACCCAGCACATGGGAGGCTGAGGCAGAACAGATGTGAGTTCAAGGGCAGTTTGCACTACATAGTAAATACAGAGCCAGGCTGAATTACACAGTGAGACTCTGTCTTCAAAAACAAAAGAACGACAAAAAAAATAGAAAATACAGCTCTAAACTTTACGGGGAGGCAAGCCCCTTCCTGGGTAGCTGTTCTGCTAAAACCTCTAACTTTTCAGAGGCAACAATAAAAGATAAAATTGACTTAAGCATGGCAAGTGGGGAGTGGGGGGTTGTCCAGAAGGCAAGTGGACAGATCTACACCAACCATCACATGTAGAGAGAGATGACCTGTAAGACGAAACCTAGGACAGACAAGCTGCAGGCAACAACTCAAGAGGGTCCCATAGAGAACCCACTCCAACACTGTAAATTCAAAACTGCATGCTTGGGATTACAAAGAGATGAGTTACATGAACATGAAGGTGGTGTTATTTCCAGGTAGCTAATCAGTTAGCTCAAAGGTTCCCAATGTCAAAAGGAAACAAATGAAGAATCTCTCTTTCATTACTTAGCAGCTTTTTATACCTAAAAGCAGTTCCAAGCCAATGTTTATGAAGATTTTAAATGAATACAGCCATATATGCGTGGACAGCATCACCTTTTACACCTCTTTCACATATGCAATCTTAACATCTCTTAAGTATAAAAAAGAAACAAAACATGGGCCGGAGGGTTAGCTCAGTGGTTCCAGCACCTGCCAAGTACAAGGACCTGAGTTCGATCCCCAGTAACCACAATATAATGCTGGGCGTGGAGACACGCCCACCAACAATCAACACCGCATACCACAATGTCAGAAGTGGTGGCTCACGCCTGTAATCCCAGCAGTCGGGAGGCAGAGACAGGAGGATTGCTGAGTTCGCGGCAGCTTGCCTGGGCACCATAGTGAGCTCAGGGCCAGCCTGAACTACAACGCGAGACACTGTCTCAAAAAGCAAAAAAAAAAAAAAGAAACAAAACAGTCTAATTCAACTGAGTAAAGAAATGGGAATAATTTAAAGCCATCGCCAACAGTAAAAAAAAATCAGAAACATTAACACAAACAAATATAACCTTTAAACTTTAGAGATTATGAAGGGATGGAAGAATAACAGGCACTGACTGAGCCAGATATGGTGAGGCACATTTGTGATCCCAACACTCAAGAGGCTAAGGGCAGGAGAATCACCACAAGTTCAAGGCCAACCTGGGCTACATAGCAAGTTCAAAAGGCCAGCCTGCATACTACAAAGCAAGACCCTGTCTCTAAGTAAATAGGTAAATACATAACATACATACATAAATATTTTTTTAAAAAAAGGAATAACAGACACTATACTTAGAAGTTCCATTCTCTAATTCAACTCTGTTCTAATTCTGAAGTATGAATTATTCAAGTTTATGATACTGTATTTCCTATTCAGAAAGGGATGTGGTAAGGGATAATAAGAGTGGCATCTTGCCGGGCGTGGTGGCTCACGCCTGTAATCCCAGCACTCGGGAGGTAGAGGCAGGAGGATTGCTGAGTTCGAGGCTTGCCTGCACTACATAGTGAGCTCAGAGCCAGCCTGAACTACAAAGCGAGACCCTGTCTCAAAAAGGAAAAAAAAAAAAAAAAAAAAGAGTGGCATCTTCCATACTGCCTGGTGTAATGAGTCAATATTCCTAATACTAGCATGTACTTTTCCACAAGCTGTCTTCCCCAGACTGCAGGTTCAAGTACCTAGTTGAAGAAACATCCCACACTGAGAGGAGGTGCTAAGCCTTATTAGGAGACCATAACCATAAATTTTAGCTTCTAAGTCTACCCACATCCCACACCACCAAATAAATGACCATCCTGCTTGGGGGCCTACTAGTGGTTACCTTATACAGCAAAGGCTCCAACCCAACACCAAATCCTAGAGACAGTTACATCAACAGCAGCAGCTCAGGGAAGTGTCTCAGAACAAAGATGAAGCTTCCTTCATCTACAGACACTGCAAGGTACCCATTCTGACATTCCTCATCCCAAGAAAAAGCAAAAGTAAAAAGGTGGCAAAGACACAAGGGCCATGGGCAGGATACAACTCTGGTGACACACAGGTAAATTTGAGGGCATTCCAAAAATCTGTCAAGGATTTTTGTAAGGATAAACCAAAATAAGTGTTGCACGATTTTCTCAACCTAAAAGTAAAATCAAGGAAAATCTATTCTGAACACTTGCCTGAGACCATCTTTGGGCTTCAAAGGTCATGCCTATGTGCATTTTTTGTGGAGAAGATCCACAGCATTCTTCACATTCTGTGGAAGACCTCCGACCTCCGACCTCCCTTAAGTTAAGAACGGATGCTCTAGTGAGAAGCCAAGCTGGTCTCATTCTTGGCCCCTGAACTGTCAATTATTTTAAGCCCTTTAAATAAGTAAATATCTCCAACAGTGAGAACTGTAGAAAAATGGGATTAGTATAAAGCCAACACCAACAATAAATGAGTGAGGAAAACTGTGCAGCCCTTTTGTAACCTCAAAGGAATGCCAAGCAGCAGACTTTACAAGAACCTGAGTGCAGAAACAGCTTAGCAAATAGCAGAACAGTAACTGTAGCTTTTGCAGACACAGAAGATCAATCGAGTGTACTGAAAATGTCTATTACAATTTCATTCATGTAAGTACTTACTGAAACTTATTATCTACTTGGGTTTTTTTTTGGACATGGTTTTACTACATAGTTCAGAGAGGGGTGAACTCATGGTGATCCTCCTGCCTCAGCTATCCAAATATCCAGCCTTTATCTACCTGGCTTCTAATGCAAGACTTCACTGCAATTCTTTGATGAGATAAACCCTTGGGATCCCTCAAGACTAGGTTTCTGCCAAATGCAGCCCTATTACTGGCAGCCTAAAAGTCTGCTTGAACTCCCAACTGCCTCTTGATTTGGCTTGACTCAACCCAAAGTCATGTGGCAACACTCCTGTGCCTCATACAAAGTAAGCTAAACCATGACTTCCATTTTCACATACATATCCCTCAATATCTTCACTATTTTTATAAGCAATTCACTCTACACTCATTTTGACTACTTCTACTTTGTAAGTTAGATGGAAAATGAACTTCCTGTGTTCAGTGATTTAAAATTTCTTACTTCAAATTAGGAAGTACCCCCCACTTCTAGTACCAGGAGACTGTTCAACAAGCATCCTATCTGGTGTGCTTCCATAATGAGCAAAAAATACTGAAGCTGCTACTCAGGATGAGCAAGAGAAAGACAGACACTGGACAAACAGTGCCATGGCCAATATAAGGGAGTCTACATCCCCATTCTTCTGAGTCCTCTGCCATTAGAAAGCAGTATTAGGACAAACTCTTAACCTTGCGGTCAGAATACCAGACAAATCCTCTGAAGTCACCATTTCAGCTCTTGGCCTCAGTTGTTTCTGAACCCTGTTCCACACTTCTCTGTCATATCAGCTAATACATTTCCTTTTGGTCTGTTTTTTTATTTTACCTGAAAAAGATGTAATGAACATAGCCATTTCTTAAACGTGGTCATCTAAATTAAAAAGTATCACAGAATACCTTACAACACAACACATATACACAAATATGACACTCCTCACACTCCATGTTTCCAAACACTGACTACATCATAACCTCTGTGAGCTTCCTCAAACCCTTCTGCCACATGTGACAAAGCTTCTAACAAGCAGATGGGCACAAGAACACAAACACTAGAACGCACATTCAAGATAGTCATTCATGCTTGGGCAAATCATAAAGACTGAAAAGGGACTTCACAAGATTCTTACCATTACACCCAAGTAACATGGGAAAATGCTACTAACACTCCTCTGCTACAGCTCATGGTAAGGATGCATGTGTAACCTAAATACTCAAGGCCCTGGATGCAATTACTTGCACCCAAAACAGAACAAACCACATAAATCACATACACAACATGAACAAAGTGAAGGTTTTATGAACTACTTACTCCTAAAATGTGACACACTCTAACATATCTTTGAACAGTAAATTCAATTCACTAAATTCATTTATTTTAACCCAAAGTTTGAAAGACACAAAAACTTACTTTCTCGGGCTGCAGATTTAGCTCAGTGGTTCCCACACCTGCCTATCAAGCGCAAGGACCCTGGTTCTAAATCCACAACCACATACAATACTGAGCATGGTGACTCATGCTCAACAGCAATCAGTACCACATACCACAATGCTGGGCCTGGTGACTCACACCTATAATCCCAGCACTCTGGAGGCAAAGGCAAGAGGACTGCTGAGTTCAAGGCTTGCCTGGGCTACATCGTGAGCTTAGACTCAACCTGGACTACAAAGCAAGACCCCCCCCATCACTTTCTCTCAAAATCTAGATTCCAGTACACAGTATTCAGAGTTCCGTCCTATGTACCTCACTTTACATATGATAAATGGGGGGGCCAGGATTTAGCTCAGTGTTTCTGACATCTGCCCGGCAAGTGCAAGGTCCTGAGTTTGATCCCTGGTATCACATATCACAGTGCCTGGAGTCAGAGGCAGGAGGATTGCTGAGTTGGAGGCTTGCCTGGGCTACATAGTGAGTTCAGGGCCAGCCTAAACTACAAAGAAAGACCCTTTCTCAAAAAAACTTTTAAAAAAAGGTAACTGAAGACTCAAGAGGTCAAGTAACTAACTGGTCTATGGCTGCACAGTAGGTTCGACTGACCTCAGCAGGCCCAGTACAGCTAGGGACCAGGATGGTAATCATTGCCATGCTGACAAGCTCCATTCTGTACCTTACTTTTTGTCTCAGCCTTCAAGATAACAATCTGCTCCCACAAAATGTTTCCTCAAACTACATGGAAAATGTTTAAAGCATGTAGTTCTCAAATTTAACTCAACTTTTTCCCTTTCTTTTAATGCACAACACCACAATCTCAAAGGTCAATTTGCCTACAAGCATGTACATATAACTGCCTTAAGTGGGACAATAGAGGACACAGCCATAAACAAGGACACAGAATTACTAACTGGTCTTTCTGAAAACTGCATAATACCAAACCCAACACCGTCAACAGAGTCCCCATGTCCCCACAGATAGCAGCAGCTGGAAACTTGGAATTTCAGACTAAATGGAAACTAAGACAAGGAAGGTGGCCACTGCAAAGCCAGGCAAGCATGGCCAATTGTTTTCACAGTCCTTGCAGCAAAGCAAGAGCCCTTTGTCTCCATTTTTCCCATCTCAAGGCATCTTAATACAGGAAGATGTGTAGCCCAGTTCAGTACCGACATGGTGTCACATCTGTCTACTGGCAATGCCAAGGAACACTCATCCCATTTTAAAAAGGAAAATGCAAGCTTATAAAGATTATGTAACCTGCCCAAGGACAAGGACAGAAAGAAGCAGGTTGGGCTTAAACCCTGACAGTGGACTTCACACATGCTCCACCCAAGCCCAACCAACCCTGCTTGCTACAGTCCACAGTCCCACAGACTTCCTGCACTGAGCCAAAGAAAAAAAATCAAGTAACAACTTATACCAGTCAGGTGTGGTGGAACATGCCTATAATTCCAGAACACTGGGAGGCTGAGGCAGGAAGATTACATCTTGACAACTAAGCAAGACCTTATTTCAGAAATAAAAATAAAACAACATGGGCTGGGGATGCAGCCCAGGACCAAGACCCTAGGTTCAATTCCCAGAGTCCACCTTCCCACAAAGAAATCGCTTATACCAATAACGGCAAATCTTTTAGTGACAACAAACAACTGGCTGTGCCACTTATTCCATAGGTTCACCACCATTGGCTTATACCTAGGGTAAACAAAAGATATCTATTTATGTTATAAATCAAATAGAAAATTTACTTAACTTCTCTTAATCTGAGGTTGCTGCTCACCTTATTGCACATAAAGAAAAAGGATTCCTCAAGGAACTGGATCCTGATAGCTGACAGTAACATGACTGGCATCAATTGGTTCTCAGAGTCAGAGATCTGAGTTCCAGTAGCAGGATCCCAGCCTCCCAGCCAGGAATTCAACTTCCCTGGCCTATCTAGTTCCCTGGTTGACTCAACCAAACCTTTCCTCGAAGATCATGACTGTTAGCACACAACTTTCTAGGGACTAGAATACTCCCAAGCCTAAATGTCAATATAATTCAAATCAGAGCCAAGGGAGGTGACAATATGGCAAAATGCTCTACCTGTGCTCTAGAAAATACTTTGGCCCATAGGTGCCTTCTTGCTTCCTACTCTTTCCTTCAGGTTTAGGTAACCAGTTTTTTATAAAACTGGTTATTTTTTAGGCCTGCAGATGCAGTGGCCTACCTACTGGATCATTTCCCCAAACTCTGCCGTAAACATCCAGGGTCGTGTGCCCTGAGCTGTTGTACTTCTACTCATTCTATTATCCCTCCTCAATCTTATAATCGGTAACATAAAGGCAATCCCCACTTCAATCACCAGGTTTCTACTTACAACTTGGCAAAGAAACAGTACCCTTGGAAAGAAAAGTACCTGGGACCTGGTGGATCTTAGAAACCAAACCCTGCCTCAGTGGCTATATACTCCTAGCTGTCCACAGCTTCACTCTCACCTCTGGCATCCTCTTCCCCACTTCTTTTTCTCCCTGAGCAATGAGAGCAAATGTCAAGCCTGAGAGAGCAATGCACTGGTGTCAGCACCTGCATTGTGTGCTCACTGAGGCAGTTATTTGTCCTCATCTGAAAGATGGACAACAGAAGCAGCTCAGGGAAGAGTGAATGAAAAGCTAAATGTCAGAGTGGGCAGCAGGGCCAGGAAATCAAGCTGGAGTTTGACTGCACCTGGCTGGGTATTAGAATCTTTGGAGCATGAGAGTAAGATTGAGAAGAGACTGGATGCTCAGAGGCTGCTCAAATCCTCTTCCCTAGAACTTTCAGATAACAATGGCTCCTAGCCCCGACTCTGAATAGTTGAATTCCAGAACAAAGTCCAACTCAAGGCCTGAGAGGGTAGAAAAATCAAAGATCAAGAGCAAGGCATGGTGGCTCACGCCTGTCATTCCAGCACTCGGGAGGCAGAGACAGGAGGATTGCTGACTTCGAGGCTTGCCTGGGCTACACAGTGAGCTCAGAGCCAGCCTGAACTACAAAGCGAGACCCTGTCTCAAAAAAAAAAAAAAAAGGAGAATTAACTTGTGTCATATACTGGTACAATTTCCCCAATGTTATGTGTGATTTTGAGCTGTATATAAAATGTACCAATAGGGCCAGAGATTTAGCTCAATGGTTCCGGCACCTGCCTCGCAAGCACAAGGTCCTGAGTTCGATCCCCACATACAATGCTGGGCGTGGTGACTCATGCCCACCAGCAATCAATATCACATACCACACAAAAAAAAGTACCAATAAAAATTCAATTAAAAAAGGGGAGGTCGGGCCGGAGGGTTAGCTCAGTGGTTCCGGCGCCTGCCTTGCAAGCGCAAGGACTTGAGTTCGATCCCCAGTTACCACATATAATGCTGGGCGTGGTGGCTCACGCCTGTAATCCCAGCACTCGGGAGGCAGAGACGGGAGGATTGCTGAGTTCGCGGCGGCTTGCCTGGGCACCATAGTGAGCTCAGGGCCAGCCTGAACTACAAAGCGAGACCCTGTCTCCAAAAAGCAAAAAAAAAAAAAAAAAAAAAAAA
>PVIC010029895.1:0-22247 GCA_004025085.1 Thryonomys swinderianus
TCTGAATTTCCCTGTGGTGGTGATCTTTGTGTCTGGTTTTTTGTGTATTTTCCCATTTCTACTTTTTCTTTGTTTTTAATGCTCTTCTTTGACTGATGACAGGACAATGTTTGTTGCAGGTCTCCTTCTATTATCTGGGGCCCCTTGGAAGCAGCACTTTCCTGGGGGGTCCTCCTTGAATCTGTAATAACCCTTGAGATTTCTCACTCCTGACACATCATGGTAGGTATTTGAGCAGAACAATCACATCATGTTTGTTACCATAATACAATAAATGCCAGTATCAGTATTAAACACAGTAAATAAGATAAAAAGGTTTGTTAGATTCTATACTGGATACTTTGAGCTTATGAGTTACCTCTATGTCTGATTCCTCACTGCACAGCTCCACGATATAGTGGGCTGGTGGGCAGCCTTCAGTCTACTGGAAGTGGACTGCACCCTGCAGCCGGGTCCGCGTGCTGCTCCCTCAGTCCACTGGAAGCACAGCACGGCACGCCCGCAGCTGCTGGGTCCGGTCGGCCCGCCGCCGGTTCCTCAGTCCGCTGGATACACGGCACGGTGGGCCCAAAGCTGCTGGGTCCGGTCCACCCGCCGCTGGTTCCTCAATCCACTGGAAACACGGCACAGCGTGTGTCTGCAGCGGCTGGGTCTGGTCCACCCGCTGCTTGTTCCTCAGTCTGCCGGAAACACGGCACGGCGGGGCCGGGAGCTGCTGGGTCCGGTCCACCCGCCGCTCGTTCCTCAGTCCGCCAGAAACACGGCAGGGTGGGGCCTGGAGCTGCTGGGTCCAGTCCGTCCACAGCTCGTTCCTCAGTCTGCTGGAAACACAGCACAGCGAGCCCAGACCTGCTGGGTCAGGTCTGCCCGCCGCTCGTTCCTCAGTCTGCCGGAAACACGGCACGGCGGGGTCTGGAGCTGCTGGGTCCGGTCTGTCCGCCGCTCATTCCTCAGTCCGCTGGAAACACAGCATGGCGGGCCCAGACCTGCTGGGTCCGGTTCGCCCGCTGCTCATTCCTCAGTCCACTGGAAACACGGCACGGCGGGCCTGGAGCTCAAAAAAGCACATCTTTTTTTTGTGATTCCATGCAAGATTCAATGTAATCTGAATTTTTCTAAATCCAATCTTCTAATTTGACTTTTAATAGTGCTGTGGCTTCTCCATGAAGATTGCCTCCACTGGTGTGGGAAGTAGGAACACCTGTGGACAACTAAGCACTCTTAGCAGGGGCTTAGATGATTCCATTGAAAGCAGAAAGCAAAGTAATTACTTTACACCATGAAGGTTTCTGCTTGGCTTTCATAGTGCAGATTTCATTAAGAACAACATTTAAAAAAATCAATGAACATCAGGATGCTCAGAGGAGTTACAGGTCTGCTTAAAGCTAACATGGGAATAGTCCTGCAGGCTCAGTGAGGTGGTGGGTTCATGGGTAGTGTTCCACAGCAGGCATCCAGAGAACTGGACAAAAGAGGCAGACACTGATTTTTTTTTTTTTTTTTTGAGACAGGGCCTCGCTTTGTAGTTCAGGCTGGCACTGAGCTCACTATGTAGCCCAGGCAAGCCTGGAACTCAGTAATCCTCCTGTCTCTGCCTCTGAAGTGCTGGGATTACAGACGTGAGCCACTACGCCTGGCAATGTGATATGTGGTATTGATTGCTGGTGGGTGTGAGTCACCCCACCCAGCATTGTATGTGATTTACCTGGGATCAAATTTAGGACCTTGTGCTTGCGAGGCAGGTGCTGGAACCACTGAGCTAAATCTCCAACCCTGAATTTTTTTTTTTGAGACAAGTTCTCACTGTGTAGTTCAGGCTGCTTTGAACTCATTATGTCACCCAGCATGGCCTCAAACTCCTCCTGCCTCAGCCTCCCAAGTGCTGGGATTATAGGCATGTGCAACCACCCCTGGCTTCAGACCCTGGAATCTTGATGCTTATCCAGGCAGTAGACTGGTGTATTGTGTCAGCGGGGAACTGTGCCCAGGACTCTGGCAGAATGGAGGATAGGGTTTGCTGTGCTCCAAGAGTGGAGGCAGTGTTTCTGGTGCTGCGACAACTCAGGAATACCAGATGGAGATTCACACAGGCACAGGGCACGCCACATAAAACCAAGTTGCCCAGGGACTGGTTCTAGACAGGAAAGTCTGTGGCATGTCCGGGACTGGAGTAGGGCAGTGAGAACTGGATGTAGGCTAAGCAAGCCCAAACTGTGGTGTAGGGACTCAGACTTGACCAGTGTTAACTTTGTACACTGGAGGATTATCTCAGTTGGTGTAAGACAAGCTGCAGGATCCAATATTGAAGACTTGACACAGGTAGTAACCGCATGTGCATCTTCTCAGAGCCTGACAACAGGGGATGTGGAGGGAGATGCTCTCTGCTCACTCGCCCTGCTGTGTGCTGGTGAAAAAGCCACCAGCTTGGAGCCTCCTCTGTGTTTGGAGGAGTTAGTGAGAAGATGGGCCAAGTGCATCCCAGGAGGCTAGACTCTGCTGCACTGTTTGTGGCCCTCCAGCTCTTTAAGAACTCCTTCCAGCAGCTCTTCCCATGACAGGCAAAAGGAGAGGCTCTGAGGGCCAGTCTTGCTGAACTGCTTCCCCTCTTTTAAACTCCTATGCATATGTTTCATGTGATCTACAAGATCTTTCTTTCGGAATGATTTTTGTATCAGAGTATTTGACCCTCCTCTTCTTCCAGTTATCTGGTGTTTTTAGTTGAACTTCTCTGAGTCTCTCAGAAACGAGTCTTCCTCTCATCATCTGTGTTACATTTCTCCTCTCC
The DNA here is from genome assembly GCA_004025085.1 of Thryonomys swinderianus. NCBI lineage: Eukaryota > Metazoa > Chordata > Mammalia > Rodentia > Thryonomyidae > Thryonomys > Thryonomys swinderianus. The sequence goes on from PVIC010029895.1 coordinate 2,786, forward strand.
TGTTACACTTTGAGCTCCTTTAGGACAGAAACTATGTCTTGTTCATTGCTGTCAAACTTTCCACATGACTTCATGCATAGTACACATTTAATATTAGTGTAGTGAATGAACAGAAATCAAAAGTAAAATCTTGTCTGTGCCAATATAACTAAGTGTAACTAGAAATGAAACTTTTATTATTTTCTAACTACATACTTACGTACAATATTGACTCCCTTTTAAGAAAATTGATCTTGTGTGTGTGTATGTGCATGCGTGCATCTCAGGATACCCAGAGTAGTCAGCTACAGCATTTACCATCATCTGTTCAGCCTCTTTGGCAGACTTAGTTGCCAAGTCAACAGAAGAAGGTGCTGGACTGTGGTTTCTACCTTAGCAAGCTGTTAAATTAGCTGCGTTATAGCTGGAAGCTATGGAGCACTCAGAAAGCTTCAATGTCTCTTCTCCAAACACAAATATCACTTGGAGAGAGTGAATATTCAAGTTGTCATTTCAGTATTCACAGAAACTTAAAGTAGTGAATCTCCTCCCCTGCTGCTGGGTTCTTTGCTTCCAGGGGAGAAAAAGATTTTACTGGGAGGAGTGATAGACCCCAGTTACTTGCCACAGAGGTAAGTTAGGCAGATGGAGGACATTTGAAAACATGAACTGATTGAAGTTCCCAAGATAGTGTTGGTTTGGCAGAGTATTTTCATGGAAGGTAACAGCCCTGACATCAAGCTTCTCATACAGCATATTTAACCAAGTGTCTGCTTGTACTCAGTCAGTAAACCAGGAGTCAGGCCAAATATTCCAGCACCAATTTTATCATCCATTATTTGGCTACCTCTGATTAGACTTCCTACGTAGAAGACATGAATGGGTTCACTGACCCTATATGTTCTCATCTTTGTAACCTATTGACATTTTCAAATCTTCATTAGTTTGAGGTTAGGAATTAAAGGATTATATATTAAACATTGTCAGTCCTGGAGACTTTATGTTGATTACACAATCCATTAGCATTGCACACATATCTTCAGCATGAATAGGACAGCACAGCAAAGTAGCTGGAACAAAAATCACACAACTAAAAAACAGAAATCACAGTTGTATTGTTTATTAGCCTCTGGAAAAAATAATCAATTTGGCCTCAGCATTTAGATCTATTAAAAGAGCATAATTACACCTACTGTACCTACTCCTTAAAGTTCTTGTATTTAGAAAGATAATGGATGACAAAGTCTACTGAAAATTATAATAACCTGTACAACTTCAAGGCATTTCTCTTTAAAATAATGGACTCCATAAAATGACTAGATAATTTTCTTTTAAATTAAGATCAATGTCAAAGTTAAATAATTGTTAACATTTTTCAATTGACCTGTTACCAGCATAAAATGAGATTGTTCTTGGAAAATTTAGACTATGGTCCTCCCTTCTTTTGCCCCTGCTCATTTTATTTTTCATTTGATTTTTCTCTGTCTCCTTCACTTTATCTTTCGGCCTGGAATCCTATACCAAAAAAGTAGAAAAACATATGTGTATGACTATATGGGTATGTATTCTTTGAAATACCTAACCTAGAAAATGGTTGAGCCATGAATAAGTGTTTTGCTATTATTATGACTTAAAGATTCCAAAATAAATAGCTGCAGGTTTTGTGGTTTACTGATTGCTTGAAGGCGTTCAAATATTCTTCTGGACTTTTTGTTTGTTTCTTCTTCTTTCATTCCACCTGTGATAGGTCACTAAGGATAGGGAAGGGCAGAACAACTGTGAAATATGGACAGCCTTCCCAACAGAGCAGCTTGAGACAGAGGTGGGGACACATCTCACTTGGATACCCAGTAGAGAAGCAAGGAAATGACTGACTTTGGTTCTTATAGAAGAATACACAGGTGGAAATTGGTTTAGGCTTAAAGGAATGACTCATTTCTCCCTCAAAATTCCACCTAGGTTAGCGGTCTTGGGCTACTTTTTCAAGTACCTTTTGTGGAAAACACTGAACTTTCTTTAAACCAGGAAACTAGATGCTGAGACATTTCTCCATGTTGTCATTTACACATAGGTAGTCCCTAAAAGAAGTTCCTTTTCTAGAATTCAGGAGTTCCCCCCAACTTATAAAAGCCTTCACTTGAATTGCAATCTGTTAGCTGTGCTCTGAAAATAGGAATTTTAAAAATATGGTAGTTTACAGTGTTAGAGGTATGTGGGTAAGGGAAAAAGAAAGAAGGTAAAAGGAAACTTATGGAAGAAGAGGATCCAATATAGCCTCTTCTATTACCTATTATTTCTTTTCTTTTTTTTTTTTTTTTTTTTTGAGACAGGGTCTGGATTTCTAGTTCAGGCTGGCCCTGAGCTCACTGTGTAGCCCAGGAAAACCTCATACTCAGCAATCCTCCTGCCTCTGCCTCCCGAGTGCTGGAATTATAGGTTCACATGCTAACATGCCCAGCTATTACCTATTATTCTTGAGAAGACTCTACACATCAAATGATCACATGGAAGTGGAGGTTTAATCTGAATATTGTTTACAATCATGGCATATGCATTCAATATCTTATGGGAAAATTTCCCCTGGAAAGGCAGAGGGTAATTGTAATATCAGAGGGAAAACCTTTTCCTGTTTAATGAGAAAAACAGAGGTGCTAAGCAGAGGGTAATTGTAATATCAGAGGGAAAACCTTTTCCTGTTTAATGAGAAAAACAGAGATGCTAAGTGGTTAATATAACTAAATAAAAAGCAATGCCCTGTTTGCTTCTTTTTTTATCCATTGGCTACTTTTTTATTTGCTTTCTTCGATATCTGACACATTTATGCATATTTAGGATGGAACAGTGGACTCTTATCTTACAAACTCAATCAGTTCCCATGGGCTGACTATAACTAATCATCACAGCTGAGATCTGGATGTTTATCAGGGTGCACGTGGTAAATAACAAGAGGCAGATGTCTCTTCCATTAACCAAATTAACCCAAATTTTCTATATGTGAGGCTGGTCATAACTCGAAAGTTGACTGTTTATCTATGCATACATTTATTTGTTCAACCGAGGGAGGCAAGAAAATGTTAGCCACCCTGGAGCTAACACCAGGTCAAAGCCAGTGTGCTCAGCAAGGTCTCCAGGCTGTGATGACCCTATGGTCTCCTCCCTACATCCTGACCCCATCCCTCCCACCTTGCCCTGGGCCACTGTGGGGTACCTGATAGGTCCTGGCTTTTTCCCAGTACACTAGATCTGCCCCTTCCTTAGAGTTCATGTTGCTGCTGGACCCTCCTGGCTGCACTACCCAGAGTTGCTCTTAGTTGTGTTCTAAGACTTTGCTCAAATGTCATGTTCTCAGAGGCCTATCCCCGTCAGCCAGCCCCAAAACTATTGGAAGCCAGTCAATCCTTGGATGGCCTAGAAGGGGGATGGTGAGGACTAAAGTAAAAGAGAATAGAGACTTGCATAATTTCATGTATGGTGGGAGAGTCAGTGCCTTAGAGTGGGCAAAGACCTTCCTCGTTTGATTTTGTACAGAAGGTTCTTGTTTGTGAAGTATGCCTGGGAAAGGTGACTGTGAACATATCGGTCTGGAGTTACTATTAGTCATATCCTACTTACCATGATTCAGGCAGCTAAATCTGGGAATACGCTGTAAAATTCTGAAGGATTGCACCCCACATGGGCTTCTATACTAACAGGAACTGCAAGAGATTAAACCAGCTGATGTCGAGTGAGTAAGGAACTACCCACATGTCTAGAAAGGGAGTTCTTCCAAGGTTTGTAGTGTTTATGTGGAAGTGGAAATGGTGACTGCAAATAAATGAGCATTATGCCACTCAGCCACAGGGATTCTGCAGCTGAGCAGCATACGTTGTTCATTCATTTTATATAAACTGAGCTTCAATTGTATGAAAAGACTGGGTTACGCTTTAGAAATACAATGAAAATAAGCAAGGCTACCAATTCTTACTCTTCCAAAACTTGAAGTGCAGCTGGAGGCAACAGTCATCTAAGCATATCATTGAAATGCAAGTTATTAAAAGTTCAAAGCAAGTAACAACTGATTTGGGAAAAGGCACAAAGATAAAAGACACTAGAAAATTAATCAGCCAAGTGAGGTGGTATTTTGGCTCTGTGAAGAAAGAAACTAATCGAGTTCTGTTTTAATCACCATTGTACCTTGAGCCCCAATGAGGAATGAAGTTGGACACAGCACAGTGGTATTACACTGCTCTCGTCCCTACCATGGATTCATTTATTTAGCTGGCATGTGCTGTGTCAAACACTGTGCAAGATACTAGTAATATAAAATTTAACAAGACCTCTATCCTTGAATAACTCACAGTATAATGGCAGAAAAATGAGGGAACAAAGAAACATTTAACAGGATCATTGAAGGAGAATTGCAGATGAGGTTCTCCAGGGATAATTGCAACATATGAAGGTACTAAAGACCTAAACTCAGTCAGCAATACAAAAGATTAGTATAAGTATAAAAAGAAACAAGATATTAGAACATAGAATAGATCGTATGTAGCAAATAATGGGAATGGTGATAAGGGATAGTAAGAAGGAAAAATAAAATTTGAAGATCAATGAATCCTAGATTTCTGCTATTAGTGACTGGATGCTGTCATTAATATAGAGAAAAATCATTCAAGAAGAAAAAATTGAGAAAAGTGTTAGTAGAGAATATTAATGATTCAATATAAAATTATTGATTTAATATTTTTGTGAATACCTAGGCACAGGTGACGAGTAAAATTTAAGATATTTGCATTCTTGATGCCCATCACAATCATCTAAGTAAGGAATGAAGACTGGGGAATATTTATTTGAAACTGTTAAAGCCATAGGAGTGAATGACATAACTTGAGGAAACTATGTAGACTAGGAAAACTTGAGGAAATAACAATATGGAAGGTTTAAATAAGAAAAAAAAGAGAGAAGCAGTGGAGTGTGCCAAGATATCACGATTCAATTCTGTACAAAATCCTCTTTCAATCTGGAAGAGGAGAAGATATAAGCCAACAGAAGCCAGTGACTCTTGTGATTCAACTTCCTGTCTGTGTATGATACATGGCTTCAACTAAACCCTAATGTTCTACTCCTTTTTATTTTATTTTACCATATTTATTTTTTATTTAGTTTACTAGTACATGTATGAAGTATATAATGTTTAAGATAATTCTTCAGTCTTACTTCAGAGATCTTCCATTGCTGACTCTGATTCTCAGTAAGAGTAATGTGGGGAGAATGGTGGATCCCAGAGAAAATTTGTGAGCACTTGCTGAGGCTTTTGAGGTTTTTCTTTTCTGACACAAAAATTGTTTTCATTTGAAAATAAAATCTCAAAGGGACATGACAATAAGAAAAGTAAGACTATGATGAAAGAAGGGTCAGGTGGGTGAGATGTTGCAAGCACAAACGATTTAACATACAGGTGAAAAGGCTTTGTAGTCAGCAACACAACTGGAACTCTCTTGTCATGTGAGTTGGGAACCAGGCCTGTGAGGATGTGTGTGTGTGAGCGCGCGCGCACGCACGCGCGCATGCACATGCTCATATTTGGGGAACATCTACAGACACCATTTCTTTCCTTCTCAACAATATTAGTTGAGAATATTGCCTCTTTTCTATGGACTGATTGGCAGCCATCTGGATATCTTATAAAAGCTCTCTAGTCATCCAAAGGCCAGATCACACAAGTATTAGTTACAAAACTTCTGGTCAATGTGTAAGCAATTAAATTTTATGGAATCACCTTACAAATTACCTTCATTATTCTGAATAAAAGGGGTCTCTTTAGTAAACTCAAATATTACCTAAGTTAATTTTTCCCCACTGGAACTTCAGTAGAACATGGCTATGCTCACATTTGATTCTTCACTAGAATGTACTATTAGTTAAGACAGATTGAATGCAATTTTTACAAAACATTTTAGCTATAATTTATAAACAATAAAATGAGAAAATTTTAAATTCTGTTATTTTCTTCAATTTATATTTCTTATTAGTATGTGTTTGCAATACATAATCATTGCAATGCTCATGGGGAGTTGGTCCATGTACCTACCACATTTTAGTTCTTTTCTTTAATTTCCTTCTCCTCTGCTCTTCCCTACCTACCACTTCTTCATCCCTTTTCCTTTTACAAAAGATCTACTCCCTATTTTCTATCACTTGACTTTATTTTGTGCTTCATTTATATTTTGAATTTATCATGTAAAATAATCTTATGATATATGTTTGACAGTATTATGGTCTCAATATGCATACATTGTCCTACAAGGACTCATGTTTATCATTTTTTTAAGTTACATATTTCACAGATCTGGAGAAACTATTCCAAAAATTCATCTAGAACCATAAGAGACCGAAGATAGCAAAGCAGTTCTAGACATCAAGGACATGGCAGGGGAATATCACAATCACCAACTTGAAATTGTACTACAAACCCACTGTGATAAAAACAGCATGGTACTCGCAAAGAAACAGACCTGAGGATCAGTAGAACAGACTAGAAGATGCAGAAATAACTTTAGACAGACTAAGTCAAAGGATCCAAACATCCTCAACGGAGGAAAGAGTCTCATTAATAAATGGTGTTAGAAAAAATTAAAGCTAAATATTTGTCTTTCACCATGAAAAACACTAAAATCCAAGTGTATTGAAGTACTAAACTTGCTGGAAAATAAGTTAAGTAGAATTTTTGAAAACATTGGCTTAGGGAAGGACTTGATGAAAAGAACCACAGCAGCATGGGAACTAGCAGAAAGAATCTACAGTTGGGATCTCTTATTAAAAAGCTTACACAGCAAGAGAAACCACAAACAGCATGAGTAGACAATCTACAGTTTTGGAAAATGTTTTACCAGCTGCTCTGCAGACAAAGGACTACTGTCTAGAATATGTAAAGAATTTAAAAACAAATCAGTCTCCCCAAACTTAAAGACCCTATTCAAAAATTGACATCTGAAATGAGCAGATAACTTTCAGATGAAGAAGTAAGTGCAGTTAAGAAATATACCAAGAAATGTTGAACATCGCTGGCCATTTGAGAGATGTAGATGAAAATAACACTGAGATTCAATCTCACTCCAAAAAGAATGGTTGCTATCTTGAAATCAACCAACAGCAAATGCTGGCAGGGCTTTGTGGAGAAAGGAACACTTCACTCTTGGTGGGAATACAGAGTAGTACAACCATTGGGTAATCAATGTACAGATTCCTCAAAAAACTAGGAATAGAGGTACCATTTCACCCTGCTACTTTCTTGGTAGGTATATGCATGAAAGAGCTAAAAACATCACATCACAGAGACATATATGCACCCATGTTTATAGAAGCACAGTTTGTAATAACTAAATCTTGAAAACAGCCCAAATGCCTATGAACTGAAGACTGAATAAAGATGTGATTTTAAAAAAAAAATAAAATGGTGTATCACCCAGTCATAAGAAATGATAAATTAGCTGGGCATGGTGGCTCACGCCTGTAATCCCAGCACTTGGGAGGCAGAAACAGGAGGATTGCTGAGTTCAAGGCTTGTCTGGGCTACATAGTGAGCTCAGGGCCAGCCTGAACTACAAAGCGAGACCCTGTCTCAAAAAAATGATAAATTAGAGACATTTATACTTCAATAGATGTACTTTGAGGATATATATATATATATATATATATATATATATATACACACACACACACACACACACACACACACATATATATATATATATATATATATATATATATATATATATATGTTGCTGTAGGTAAGGGAGAAGAATGGGAAAATTAGAATGAAGATATAGCAGGTATGCATACAAATTCTCAATGTTCAATGTGATCATAATGTATATCTAAAATGTAAAAATAAACTCAATAAAGGAAAAAAGATACAGTAATAAAAACAGCATGTACCGGCACAAAAACAGATTTGTGCATCAGTAGAACAGAATATAAGAAACAGAGATGATCTCAGGTGAATTTAGCCATCTTATCATTGACAAATGGGTGAAAAAACATGTACTGGAGGAAAGATACAAAGTGATGCTGGGAAAACTGGCCATCCATCTGCAAAAGATTGGATCTAGACCAATATTTCTCACCATATACTAAATTAAAATAAAAATAGATGAGATAAAAATATTAAAACAGAAAGAGCCTATTAGAAGACAAAATATGTGTGGTTCTTGAAGATAAGGTGTAGGCAAGGTCTTTCTAAATAGAACCACAATTTTACCAGAAATGACATCAAGAGTCAATGATTGGGATCATATCAAATTAAAAAGCTTCTGCATAGCAAAGGAGGCAACTAGCAGATTGAAGAAATAACGAACAGAATGGGAAAATTTTCTCAATATTCTTCAGAGGACTAATACCTACAATAATTTTAAATATATCTATATCTATCATGTATCTATCATCTATCTATCATGTATCTATATTCTATCTCCCCCTTGCATTATATTTCTATCACACACCATGCTTTAATATAACATTGTACTAGTCCTTTACTTTTTTCATTACTCTGAATTTTTTCTTGCTATTATTTAATATCATCTAGAACTTTATCCATTATATTTATTTTTCCAGTATCCAGAACAATCCCTGTCACATCAGACATTCTGTTCGTTTGGTACTGGTTATAAAGCCCAAGACCTTGCACTTTCCAGACAGGTGCTATGCCACTGAGCCGAATCCCTGGCAACATCAGAGTTTTTCAAATGATTTCTTGCTCACTGAAGGCATTAATGAAATAATTATTTCATTATCAAGTTCATCTCCTGACAATGACTATTACCCTCTTCAAAACAATTTGCAGTCCTGAGGTCAGAATGATCTTCAACAAATGTGTATTTGATTCTCTCCCTCATCCAGTCAAAAATTCTTTAGTAGCTTTTTAAAAAGGGGTAATAAAATTATACATTTATTAAGGGTAAGAAAAGAAACTTCCTCTCAGAGCAAGTGTCAGCTAATTAAAAGTGAGGAAGAAGAAGAAGAAGAAGAAGAAGAAGAAGGAGAAGGAGAAGGAGAAGGAGAAGGAGAAGGAGAAGGAGAAGGAGAAGGAGAAGGAGAAGGAGAAGGAGAAGGAGGAGAAGAAGAAGAAGAAGAAGAGGAAGAAGAAGGAGAAGAGGAAGAAGATGCAGAGTGAGAATGTACCACTGTAAGATGGAAAATGCAGTGACCAGGAGCTTAATGGCACCATCTTGTGCATTTCCCACTGATTAGCCTTACATCAGATCTATCCTGACCTATCAGTGTACCAATAAATTTTTAAACATTAAAAAATTTAAAAAAACCTGCTGGAATTCCCAGAATTGATGATAACACTTTCTTATTGGTTCTAGGTGTGGGGCTTGGGCACAAGTCTCTTGGGTCTCCATGATTGATAAATCATATCCACTTACCTATCAAGTTTGTCACATCCTAATCTCCTACTTCATTTCACCCTGAGAAATCCTAATAATTATTTATGGGATGCTGAGGGCATGGAGATAGACATCTTCATATGGCTAATATCATATGGCTCTACTCACTGGCCTACCTTATATGCTTTCCAACTACACTGGGATGTTCATAGTTCACTGGCTGTGTTGCCAAAGAAACAAATACCTCTCAGGAGACGTTTAGAAAGGAGTTAGTGTCAGTATGGGAAGGAATGTTGAGCTGCTTGTGCAAGAGGAGTAAGCTTGGTAAATTTGTCAGATATAACTTTACTATTAGGATGGAAATGTAGATGTAAAATATGAAAAAGAGCACATCATTGCTTTACACTTCCTGTGGAGGAGAGAGTACGGCAAAGAGGGATATTAGAAAAATTACCAAGAGCCTGAAAATTGTAGACTTAGCAAGTCAACCATGTTATGTGTCATTGAAAGCAGGAGTTATAATACAGGCTCTTGTTCAAGATGTGATGGTTAGAGGTTATTAGTGACTCTACTTGTATGCACCCAGGGCAGTACTAGGGTCTTGGTTTTTGGGAAGGCTTAGATCTTCCAGAAATTCATAGGAATGGCTTTCTTCTTTTTGGATTGTCTTTTTTTTCTTAAACAGTTCATGTGGGGCTGGGTCTATAATACTCCCCAAGGTACATAACTTGACAGTTTTATTATAACCACAGAGTTTACAAACTTTTCAGACCTGTCAGGTGGCTTCTGGTAGTGACAGTGTCACGGAAATTCAGGAGGTCCTTATATATATAGCTTTTATAGCTTTTCACTACATCCTTTGAGGAGAGACTAGTTTGTGTTTCATCTGGAATAGGAAATAAGGCTATGCCCTTCAGTGAGTATAAGGCTGTATTTCTTGTCTCCTTTATCAGTCTTTCTATTTTCCAGTGAGACTTTAGACATGTCTCTGATGCCTCTTGCAATAAATAATAATGACCTGCTTGAGAAGACAGAGGACTTGTAGAATTATCTTCTTGCACTTTATAGATAATTACTTATTAATTAGCAAGCCCATTTATTTCCAGACTCCTTCATTGACATGTAGCACTGGAAAGACATATTTGGAGTTCATATAGCTATAAATGCCTCCATAAAGGCTATTGGTATTGCTTTTTGAGCAGAAGTCCCTGGGAGAGGGTATTTGGTCTCGATGATCTCTTATGAACTGACACCTGAATAAGCTTTGATGTTTGGTACAAAGCTGCTTGTATCAGCTCAACATTATTTCCTGAGGATCTTCAAGGGGCAAGTCACTGATGTCCTATGTGCTTGCACAAGTCTGAGACATTGCCTGTTAAGAAGAGTGACTGAGCCAGGTGTGGTGGCTCACGCCTATAATTCCAGCACTCAGGAGGCAGAGACAGGAGGATTTCTGAGTTCGAGGCTTGCCTGGGCTACTTAGTGAGCTCAGAGCCAGCCTGAACTACAAAGCGAGACCCTGTCTCAAAAGACAAACAAAAAAAAGAGTGATGGACTTCTAAGCCTTTAGGCATTGGTAAGGCAAGATTAAGAATAGTGCATGTAAATGAGCTCTAGAATATATGGTAGATATTGTGAATAGAAAATATTCAAAAGGAGATGGGGTGCAGGGGTAAGTAACAAGGGGAAGAAGAAACATGATGGTAATAAATGTAAACAAAGCTCATGTATGTAGGGGCAGGAGGTTGTAGGGTGTGTAGGAGAATGGAAAAAATGAGAATTAAATTGTGTCATATACAAGTACAAATGCTCAATATTATGTGTGATCATGATGTGTATATATAATATACCAATAAAGATTCATATTTAAGAAAAGAATAGTGCATGTCTTTATGTTAACCTCAGAGATCTCTACGACATGTTCTGGTATAGTCTCAACAGGTAAAATCTATTTTGGCCTTTGCTAAAATTGGAGAATTGCTCCCCCATTTTGCTAGTGTATCTTTTCCTAGTGATGGAGTCAGACACTGTGGGACAACTAAAATGTATGATTACGTACTGATACAAACTCTCAATGTCTGTTGTTATTGGAATGTGTATATAAAATATACTAATATCAATTTTTAAAAAATCTCCAGATGAACAGTTTGACATTTGATTAGACATGTCAAAGCAAGAGTAAAGAAGCTCTGTCTAGGTCATCCTTCAACTCTAATTATGGCTATTGATCTAAAGAATGAGTTTTCAGAGAAATAAATTAAAATAGAAGTAAAAGAATTGAAAATGCTTTCCTGTGACATTGAAGGTTATCCAGTCTTCATTGAAGGTTATTGGTCTTCCTGCAGAAGACAGAAATGTCCATAAATAGAGGCATTGCAGATTATTCTGGGACCTTTTAGTCCTCTTCATCAGAACACAAGATGAGGGTTTTGGCTGGTATAGACCCTCCATAGGAGCAAGGAAATTTGATCTTCCAGGGTCATGATAGGTAAATGGACCAGGACCCAGGCAGTAGCTTGATACAGTTGTATTCCCAGTGTCGTTATCTTGCTGACCTTGATGGTCCTGAGTTTTCCCTTGGGAAACTTTGATGTTCTTAAAGTGTTGCCAATTTTCACAGCCATACTTTTGGTTCATCTTTTTTTTTTTCAACCCACTCCTTTTATCTTCGTCTAGACCTTGATTGTTGAAGGCAGAAAGAAGCATGTCCAGCAATTGGGTCATAAGTGTCCAGGTTGCAACAAGTTGAGAAGACAAAATGGATATCCCACTACAAGAGGTCAAAAAAGAAAGTCAAAGGTGTAGAATTCAATTAAAAAAAAATGTGTGTTAGCCTCCAGTGGAAAGAGGTGGAAGTGATTCATATTCCCATGAGAGACAGGTGATTGTCTTAGGACAAGTTCTCCAATGATATATCTTTTTCTTTTGCTGGCTTGTTTAAGTACCATATTTTTTTTGTAAAAAACTATCTAACTGAAGAATAGTCTTGTAACCTAGGCTGCCATTCTATACTCATCTCTTCTAATTTGTTAGTGTATACTGGATCCAAACAGTATTACAAAAAATGATTAGTTCTTTTCTTCACTTTTCAGATTATCAGTGTTAAATCACTCCCAATTTTTAAGCACAATGCACAACAGCAAGGTCTTAAGATCTGCCAGATTTTTCTCGTGGTGCATTGTAGAGCCTTGTGAGAGAAAGAGAAAAAGACTAAGTCCAAAGTCCTTCAGTTGGCATACCACTCAGAAGAATGCAGAACCTGTGGGTCCTCAAGGCATTCCTTGGGAAACTGAAATACTACTATCCAGGCATCTGCAGCCAAAGCAGTACCTATGCTTTCTTATTTATTTATTTTTTCCTTAGAATTCATCATACATTCTAGTCCATCATGACTCCGTACAGTGGAGTATCACTTCCACACACACTGAGGGAAGCCTCTGACTAGTCACTTGAGAAACAGTATCCCTTAAATTTATTTCAATTTTAGTATATGTGCTGCTGAAGCGAGCACTTAAATTTATTTCAATAATAAAATCTTTTGTAGTTAATTGAAGAAGATAGAACTAGAGGCCCTTTTTAAAGCATGTATAAGGGAAAAATCTTAGAAAGTTTTTATTACAAGGATATCTCAACTTTGCATACTCACAGCCAATTCAGTTGACCATTATTGGTGATTCTTTTAGTTTTGTTTAGGCCTTTAGCACATATTTCTAAATTGATTGAATTTCTTATAAAATAAGGAAAGAATCAAACCTAGCTCAGAAGTGGTGAAGAGGCCCATGTTTTCTCAAACCAGAGCCTTATGTCTTATGGATAATAGCAAGATTTCCTGATATCCAAGAGGTCAGTTAAAAAAATAAAAGAATATGGAGAACAAACATAGTAGAACCATATGACAGACCCATGTGATCAAAATTTCTGACAAATTGTGCAGATCCATGTGACTGACTCACGTAGCAAATCAAAATGACCATCAAGCATGGTGGAAACATGCAACTAACATTACAAGTCAGAATAACTACAAAACTTGGCAGAAAGGTAGACTGGGATGAAAAAATGATTCCAAGATAGCAGCTCACTAAGGATGCATCATGGAGCTAAAAGGCCATCTGGGAGAAAAGCACAGATGAGACTTTGAACATAAACTGGATTCCAAAAGTATAAAAAAGCTCAACAAAATATTAGGAAAAACAAAAATCTGAGAACAAAAAAAAGCTTACTAAACTCTAGGTTACACGCACTGAACCTGCATAATTTGTCTGTGACTGGGTTAATAATAGGCTATCTGGCAGCTCTTAACTGATTCATACCCACAATGAGTTATCAGAAACAGGAAAATGAAGAACAAAAAAAGGAAAATAATTTTGAAGTATATCTATGGGCCTCTTACCAGCTTGGAAAAGCACAGAGGCCATATGTTTTCCCTCCCTCACCCCACATGGTAGGACATGCCAGGAAACCGCTCCCAGAGCCACAAGAAAACTTCCTGTGCTTTCCAGCTTCCATTAACTTTCATGCCTCTCTATATCTTTGCTTTTCTTGACAACAAAAAGCCCATCCTGGAAGATAAGGGAGAAGAAAAGGGATGCATGCTTCCTGGAAGTGTGAAAGAGGGGAAAATTCTAAACCAATTCATCTTGATTAGAGTCCATAGATTTTATGGGGGGGGCAAAATCATGCCTGAAGTCTTTACATCCTGGTTGGCTTAAGGAAAATATATTATTGGATTATGGCATGCTGGGGATTCCTATTACATATTCTTTCTAGGTTCTTCTTGGCTTAAAAATGGAACTGGACAAAATAAGTGCAAAAGTTGGTAAAGTTTTACATTTACCAAGTGTAATAAGTAGAAAAATAGGAATAGGTAGGAAAGGAAATGATTTTGGTCAATTAGAAGTAATCAAAGTAGTGCATTTTTCAGGGTGATAATGGACTACTGTGAGAGAAAAAAACAATTGGCCTCTTTAGTTTTCATGTTTGATTGTACCTAAATTTCTTAATGTGATTAAATTACATTTTGGTGACAAATTACCAAATTACCCAAATCTCAGTTGTGCTTTCTTTACTGACCACTGTCTATTTCTGATGTAGGTGAAGAAAGGAAAGAAAGAGGACTGCTTCACAGTCATTCAGGGGACAATGTAGCTGGATTATCTCTGGTTTACATACACTGTATTTCAGAGATTTCACCTGTGCTTTATTATTTCTATACTAGCAATATTTTCAACCCCAGAGAAAACTAATATGCCAAGCCCACTATTAAATGTAATATATTCACTTTTTATGTATCTATAATGGTCTTTTTTATATATTGCCCTCAGGAGAACTGAAAAATAATATCATAAATTATTTTCTGGGTTCTGTGAACATGTTGAACAACCTTGACCACAAGTCTAAGAGAGTATGTTTTGGAGCAAATTAATCTCTCAGTCTTTCTCTCTCTCTCTCTCTCTCTCTCTCTCTCTCTCTCTCTCTCTCTCTCTCTCTCTCTCTCTCTCTCTCTCTCTCAACTAAAGGAAAATGTAATGATTAGATCTGGAAAGAATCCTATAGATCCTCTGGCCACATTATTCTAAAGCCTGGAGATACATTAGAATAACTTGAAGAACTTTTTAATTCTGATACTTAAGCTTCCTTTTTAGAATTTCTGCTTCTGAGTTTGGTATGGAAACTATGATTATGCATTTTTAAACAATAGAATATCAGTAGAACACAATTATGTTCATAATCTGTTCTTTACCAGATGTACAATTGGTTAAGGCAAATTGTCTAAAGGCTGAAAGTCTGAATCTTTCCCTTTTTAACTGGTAAAGAATCAGTGAGCCTTAGGCAAAGATATTTAACAATGAATAACGTTGGTACAACTTGGCTATATACAATTATTTTTTTCAGTTTTGTTTTGAGAGAGGGTCTTGCTTTGCAGTTCGGGCTGGTTTTGAGCTTATTAAGTAGCCCAGGAAAGCTTCAAACTCAGCAATTCTCTGCCTCTGTCTCCCAAGTACTGGGATTACAGGTGTAAGCCACCACGTCTAGCATTGTCGTATGTGGTACTGATTGCTGGTTGTGGTATTGTTGTATGTGGTTACTGGGGATGGAACCAGGGACCTTGAGCTTGCTAGGCAGGTGCTGGAACCACTGAGCTAAATCTCCAGCTCTGTATGCAATTTTTAGTACCATAAAATTGAGTGCTTAGGTGACGTAGCCATTTCATTACATTTGGCTTATAGGCAGGAATTTGAGCATCACCACTCTAAACATTTCATTTTCACATTTGTCTTTGTCCCCTTTGTGAAGAACACACTTCAGAAGAATTTAGTTGTTGTGTATATGTGTTTTAGGGCATTCTCTAATAGCACATCTCTTACTGAGAATATGCTTTTATCTTTGAGTTTCGAAAAGCTTTTTCCTAGAATCCAGTAATGTCATGAAAAGGCTACCTACTTTCCAGGATCTTCTGGAGATGCAATTATTCTGAGAAACTGACCTTTTAAGCAAGAGCTTTGCTGTCAAGTAATGGAAAGCAAGTGGAGAAACATTGTCTTCTCAAAAATATGAGTATCAAAACAAGTATAAGGATTCAACATGCTTGAATAGAGGAGGAACTACATTGGAGCTACTCAGAGTGAATCAACCCAAAACACAGGTAATTGGAAGAAAGGGAGGGACATACATCCCAATGCCAAAATCAAGCTGAAATAAGAGACATATAGATCAAGCAAAACACAGGCATAAGACCTTCTAAAATGGTGAAGCAGTGCACAGGGTTGCTGCTGGAACATGAATAGGAACAGCCATTCTGGGAAATTCTCAAAATCTGATAGACTGTAAAATTGTGACAAACTCAGTGCACACAGGACAGATCTGGAATATATGACTCCTCATCCCATTTGTCTTCCTGTAAACAGAAAATGTTACAGCCTGACCACAAATTCCACTGGCCCATACAGGGCCTAGTGACCAGGAAACTGCTCCCTCACTGACAGGCTCAGTGATTTTTTTTTTTTTTTTGTCACGTACCATGGTACTAACTGCAACCTCTAGCAAAATCACGTTTCGAGAGCACAGCAGCCGTGATAGTAGCGAGTGGGACAGCACAACCTCTCCTGCCCTGTGACCACCAGATTCAAGAAAGGATGCTGATGTGCAGGATTTAAGCAGCCTTGGGCAAAGATAGGACAGTGAGTAGCAAGTCAGAATTACCCCTGCTAGAGGAGAGATTAAAGCAGTACCCAGAAGTCTTGGAAAGTTGCCATGGCAAGTTAGCATTTCTTCTGATAGAGAGGGTGTTGAAGCAGGACTAGCAACCTTGTGCTGACTCCAGGGTAGTAGCAAAGGGGCTGGTAGCAGTGACAGCGTGCTGCTGACACTACACTCCATGCCCTGTGGCAAATGGTAGGAAAGGAGAGAGATAAATGTGCAAATAGAGGCAGTGCAAGGTCTAGGAGGGGCTACATGTACACAAGACTGGGAACAACCCCACCTGTCTGAGGGCACCACCACAACTGGAAGAGCTACACAAAGATAAGGTAAGGAAATGTGGGAGGGCCACCAGGGGACATCCAGAAGCTTCCTGGCTAAAGGTTGGCCTCACCCCCACATGTGGAAGCCCAGATTAGCCCCAGACCCACCACTAATCCTTCTACACACTTGGCAAGTTGATTCAACACAGATGAGCTCTTACTTGGAGACCATCCCAGAACTGTGAACACCAGAGAAATTTTATTGTGTTCTGTTTTATTTGTTTCTTTTTATTGTCTCTGTTTTTTAAAAATTATTTAGGTTTTTAATTTTATTATTTTGTTTGGATTGTCCTGTTTCTCCATGTCTTCAATTGTGTTTTTTAATTTTTTTGATAATTTCATGTGAGTGAATATAGCCTTTCTGGTTCAATTCAATATTCTTCTGCTTTTTCCTTCATTATTTTGCTCCTGTCCTTTTCTCCAGTTTCCTAGAGATTGGATAATCATTCTTTACACTTCACCTTGTTTCTACAATATTTCTCTTCATTTATCTCTCTGCTTGGTGTCTTATCCCTTTTAACTCTCCCAGGGTGAAATCACTCTAGTAAAGGAAAAAGGTTCCTGGTTTATGTCGGATTGCATTATGTAACTGTAACTTTTGCCCCTATAGTTAAAGGTATCAAATTAATAGACACAAAAACTTTCCAGTTTCTGGGGTATGTTTGATTCTATTGTTATTGCTAATTATACTGCTTAAACCAGGATTTCATGCCTGTTTTTTAATGAAGATATAAAAATGTTAAACACTTAAATATGAATCTGTGACATTGAAAATGTAATAAAAACCTACTGATAAAAAAGTCCTGGTTCTGATCGCTTTACTGCTGAAATCCTTTTTTTTTCTTTTTTGATTCTTTATTGGTATATTTTATATACACAACAGAATCACACTCAACATTTACTGCTAAATTTGACAAAACTTTTAAAGAAGGGGCTGGAGATTTACTTCAGTGGTTCAACCTCCTGCCTAGCAGACCAAGGTCCCTGGTTGATCCCCAGTAACCACATACAACAGTACCGGGCATAGTGACTGACACCCCCCAGCAATCAGCATCACATACCCCAGTGGCAGGAACTGTGGCTCATGCCTGTAATCCCAGAACTTGGGAGACAGACATAGGAGGATTGTTGAATTTGAACCTTGCCTGGGCTACATAGTGAGCTCAGGGGCAGCCTGAACTACACACTGAGACTCTGTGTCAAAAAAAAAAAAAAAAGTTATTGCCCATACTTCGCAAACTCTAATGAAATCAAAAGGGGAGTAGTACTCCCAAATTCATTTCTGGAAGCAACCATTACATTGATTCCAAAAGTAGAGAAAGACCCAACGAATAAAGAGCACTAGATGCCAATTTCGCTAATGAACATTGCTGCAAAAATTCTCAATAATACTGGGCATGGTGGCTCATGCCTGTAATCCCAGCACTCGGGAGGCAGAGGCAGGATGATTGCTGAGTTCGAGGCTTGCCTGGGCTACATAGTGAGCTCAGCGCCAGCCTGAACTACAAAGGGAGACCCTGTCTCAAAAAAAAAAATATTCTCAATAAGGTACTGGCAAACAGAATATAGATAATCATCAAGAAGATCATGCCCTGGGGCCGGAGGGCTAGCTCAGTGGTTCCAGCGCCTGCCTCGCAAGCGCAAGGTCCTGAGTTCAATCCCCAGTAACCACATATAATGCTGGGCATGGAGACACGCCCACCAACAATTAACACCGCATACCACAATGCTGGACCTGGTGGCTCACGCCTGTAATCCCAGCACTTGGGAGGCAGAGACAGGAGGATTGCTGAGTTCGTGGCGGCTTGCCTGGGCACCATAGTGATCTCAGGGCCAGCCTGAACTACAAAGCAAGACCCTGTCTCAAAAGCAAAAAAAAAAAAAAAAAAAAAAGAAGAAGAAGATCATGCCCTGACCAAGTTGGATTAATCCTAAAGATGCAAGGATGGTTCAACATACATAAATCAATGAATGTAGTAGACTATGTAAACAGACTCAAAGACAAAAATCATATGGTCATCTCAAAAGATGCAGAAAAAGTATTCATCAAAATTTGTTATTGATATAGTAAACATTAAAAACAATAGCATATCTTACCTGTTTTAATCAGATATTCTCTCTTGTATGGCAACAGTCATTGTCTGGGGTCACATCCATCATCATCATTCAAATGGGTGCTAAAGCAAATAGGAACTTCTCATCTGTAATAAAATAAAAAGGTAGGATCTTGGGACAGACACAAAAACCAAGATCTAGTTACACATAAAAGACATCTCTGAGGAATAGAGACTTCCTAGTGAAGCCTTTGTATTACTGAAAAAGCTTTGTGCCATAATAAATTTATAAGAACCAAGAGAGAAAAGAAATTAAAATTAAAAATAGAAAATTACAAGATTCACAATCAAAATAAAACTAGAGATCTTCATCCTGTCGTGTTGGCTCACACCCGTAATCCCAGCACTCGGGAGGCAGAGACAGAGGATTGCTGAGTTCAAGGCTTGCCTGGGCTACATAGTGAGCTCAGGGCCAGCCTGGACTACAAAGCAAGACTCTGTCTCAAAAAAAAAAAAAAAAAAAAAAAAAAAAAAAAAAAAA
>PVIC010029896.1:0-22326 GCA_004025085.1 Thryonomys swinderianus
GGGGGAGGGGGGTTGACAGCTGTTGCTAATTACCGAGACAAAAAGCAGAAGCAGCCGAGCCGCGCTGTGAGCCCTGCCCGGGCGGGGTCACCCTGGGGCCGGTTCGCCGTGTCCGCGCAGCGCAGCGGCCCCTCGCTCCGGGCCTCGGCGCCAGGCCCGTCGGCACCTCGGGGCCCCGGGAGCCCCAGTCCCACCCGCGCGGGGCCGACGGGCTTCCGGACCCAAGTCCCCACTTTCCAAGTCTCCGCTGGGCCCCTCTGGCCCGGGCCACTCGGGGCTCTTCGACCACGATGCTTTGTCCACTCCGCGGGAAGATGAGAGGGCGCCGCGGCTCTCCTCGGGCAGGGCGTCGCTGCCGTCTTCCTTCGGGTCCTTCCCTCCCTGACCCGGGCTCCGAGGCCTGCAGGAGGCTCCGCACACCTTGGCCACGGTTCGGTCCGAAGGGCCCGAAGCCTCCCGGCGCGGTGGTCACCGGCCGCCCCCGGGAGCGCGAAGGAGAACACGGGGCTGCCGGCCGCTCCCCTCGCCGGGCTCGCAGCCACCCCGGAGCCAGGAGCCGCCTCCCCCAGGCCTCGGCCCTGGGCTCGGAGCCGACGCCCACCGAGAACGTGGGCCCGGCCTCTGCTGCGGCCCTGGGCATCGGGTCCGGAGGCGCTGGGCATCGGGTCCCGGAGGCGCTGGGCATCGGGTCCCAGAGGCGCTGGGCATCGGGTCCCAGAGGCGCTGGGCATCGGGTCCGGAGGCGCCGGGCGTCGGCCCAGGGACTCAGATGCTTCCTGCACTGATCCGGCTGCGACGTCCCGCGGTCCCGCTGCGGCCTGCAGAGTGCAAGCCACTTTATCTTTTTCTACAATCTACTCGTTTGTTCTATTTTCCCACAAATTACAGAAGGTAGAATTAGTCCTTCCTTAGGCAGCTTTTCAAATTCTGTTCGTGTGCCCGTCAAACGGGAGTTTCCGATCTTTTCCTGCCGAGGCTCCGCGATGCGGCCCTCCCTCCGCCCACACCGGGCACGTTTCCTCCGGCAGTTTTCCCCACTCAGGGCCGGCTGGCCAACGCGAACGATCTTCCAGTCACTACACAACCGGTAGAGAACAAATGCCATCCTCTCATGAACATACCTCAGAATTTAGACTGAACACATTCCATTAGGAAAAGAAGACGAGGGAAAATCAACTCTTTTTGTGGCTGTTTTGTTTTCAAGGTGTCATGGAATCATTTAAAATTATTTTTGTTCTCATATTCCCCCCAATTTTTATATTAAAATGGTTCATACATTTAATTTAAAATAACGAGGCTTCCATAAAGGCAAAGGACATGCTAACCTACACCGTTCTGTACTTCACAAAAGCAAGATGTTTATTATTTCTCTCTCATGACTTCAGACTTTCTTCAGTGCTTACAATGATTAATTACACTTTAGGTGCCTCTATAGATTCATCAGTCCCAAAACACTACAGGTACTATGTATTAGATTCTCAAAAGAAATGTAAGTAGGGCTGGAGGGTCAGCTCAGTGGTTCCAGCGCCTGCCTCGCAAGCACAAGACCCTGAGTTCGATCCCCGGTAACCACATACAATGTTGGGTGTGGAGACTCACGCCCACCAGCCATCAATACCACATACCACAGTGCCGGGCGTGGTGGCTCACGCCTGTCATCCCAGCACTCGGGAGGCAGAGGCAGGAGGATTGCTGAGTATGAGGCTTGCCTGGGCTACATAGTGAGCTCAGAGGCAGCCTGAACTACAAAGCGAGACCCTGTCTAAAAAAAAAAAAATGTAAGTAAGAAAAATCCACATTTTTGTAAGAAACACACAGTGACAAATATATAATTCAAAGTAATGTGATCTATACTATAATATAGACATCTTTGCAGCAGTGCATAGAAACCACTTAATATTTCTGTAGGTCAAGAAGTTCCGAGAGGAGATTCTGTGTTAGCTGAATTTAAAAACTAAAGTACTTATGGCTTTGAAAAGTTGTTTATTTGACTGGGCAGAAGGCATGCCGTCTAAAGGGGAATAGTTGCAAAAAGAGGATCCGACCGAGCTTACAGGAGTTTGCAGAGTTACAAGCGCTCGGGACTTTCTTAGGCGGAGAAGGCTGAGGCGTCCAGGAGGAAGAAGTGGGGGAGGGGTGTGGAGCGCCAAAGGGCAACCGCGCCCAAAGAAGTAGATCAGGCGGTCTGAGCCGCTGAAAAACCGTATTAGGCAGTGCCTGAGCAGCTGGCTTGCTTCCGTGATAGGCCGCGCGACCCCGCAGAGAGACGCAGCCGCGGAGCCCGGCCTGAGCCTTATTGTTACCGCCACCCCCACCTGTACAGGCGCTCGTGCACCTTCCCGTGGGCCCCCGCCGAGCACGGGGGATGTGATCAAGGCCTGCGATCAGCTGCCGCGGGACTCGCGGAACCCGGGCTGCCCCGTGTCCTCCAGGCATTGGCCTGGAGATGCTTGTAAAGGGAGCTCTGGCTCGGGCGCGCCTTCCTGAATAAACAGCAGGAAGAAGAGCTCGCGGTCGTGTCTTCCTTGCTGGTCGAGGGGGAAGCGGCAGAGGGCGGGGCTCGTGTTAAGTTGCTTGAGAAAAACAGCCTGAGCAGGGAGAAACGTAATTAAACTTGATTAAACGGGCACCTCATGACTCCTCATCAAGGGCCTCCTGAATATACACCTCTCCGGAACAGTGAAGGTTAAGAGCGAGCGCCGGGCAGCAGGACCCGCTTCCCCGCCAGCCGCGCCGCGAGGCCGCGGGGAGCAGCAGAGGACGCGCCAGGCGGCGCCGAGCGAGGGGCTTCGGGGCGGCTGCCGGGCCCGTGTGCTCGTCCGTAAAGTGGAGCCGGACAAGTCACTGCTGAGCTTCGTTCTGACACAGGTACGCAGAGTGCCTCGCACACCGGAATTTAAAAAGGAAAAGCTAGGGTCTGCGTCGAAGAAGAAACGCTTCTCTGGGTAGAGTCAAACATTGCAACTAAAGAGTTGAGAAAAGGCTGGCCTTTCTTCTTTTTTATTTTTTTCTTGTGATATAGGTACATTTTATATACTCATCATGATCACATTCATTGGGAATTTGTACAGTATATCACACAACTTAATTCTCATTTTTTCCCATTCCCCTGCCCACCCTACAACTCCCCACATCCTATATACATAAGTTTGTTCCCCTTTTTTTACCATCACAATTTTTTCTTTCCCCTTATTTGCCCTTACTCCCCACTTCCTTTAGGACATTTTCTATTTTACAGTGTCTATCATACCTTCTAGGACATACTCGTAAGTGAAATAAGTAGGTCACAGACGTGTAAATACCGCATCATTTCTCTGGTACGAGAAACTCAAAATATAAAAAGGCTGGCACTTCAGAGGAGAGGGTAACAGATTTTAGAAAAGCGCTGAGGCCGGGTGTGGTGGCTCACGCTTGTAATCCCAGCCTGACTGTAATCTCAGCACCAGGGAGGCCGAGGCAGGAGGGTTTCTGTGAGCTGGACGCCACCCTGGACTACATAGTGAATCCAAGTCCAGCATGAACTATGTAGTAAGACCCTGTCTCAAAAATCAAAATGAGAGAAAAAGAGAGAGAGACAGAGGGAGACAGAGAGGGAAAGAGGAAGATAAGACTGGCGCGTGGGTGCTCTGGGGAGGTGGTGCCCAGCTTTGGACTTTTGAAAAGAGTCTCCGGTGCATTATCCAGGAGTGCTCCACACAGTGCCTAAGCTGGACGCAGCACGTGGGATGAGTGCTGAAAGTCATAAAATATAAATTAATTTCTTTTTGAGACAGGGTCTCGCTTTGTAGTTCAGGCTGGCCCTGAGCTCACTAGGTAGCCCAGGCAAGCCTGGAACTCGGCAGTCCTCCTGCCTCTGCCTCCCGAGAGCTGGGATGACAGGCATGAGCCGCCACGCCCAGCTAATCGTTTTTATTTTAAACATTCGCAGCATGTTCTGATCCCCCTCAGGTTCCCACGAAACCATCACCAGGAAGAAAACTGTAAATCTGGATTTTTGCAGCTCACTCACCCTCTGTGCATGCGCACAAACTCAAATGCTTTTTGCTCGCACATCGACCTCAAATTCTTGTTCTGTTACACAAACACGCGCGTGTGCACACACAAGCCAACATTCAGAAATGCTTCCTCTTTTCTACAACATTTCCTTCTGACCAACACAGTGACTCATTTTTTCACTTGTGGTCCGTCTTATTTTTTGAAGGGAATAAGAAAGCAGCTAGACCATCAGGGCCGGGAAGTTTAGCAAAATTTTGAATCAGATTAACAAAGCCGGTTCTCCTTGTCCTGTCCGGGCTGTCTCTCCAATGACTGTCTCCAGTGAGTCACAGGTTACGTTCCCTCCTTCGCTTTGTGAGTCACAGATGAGAATCCTACCACAAATCTCCTGGTATCAGTTGTTGTACTGACAAAGGACGTTGTTTTTGCAAAGTTAAAAGGGCCTTGAGCTGACAGTTCCATTTCTTTTCTGCTTGCTTCTTAGATTTTTCATTGGTTTCTTTTTAGTTCAAGGCTCAGCCTGTTTTGGTGCCTGGAGTTGTCCTGGCGCCTTCCCCAGCTGTCCAAACTATGTGTCTCATTTGCATTTCCTTCTATGCCTTTCAAAATATATTTGCCATTTGGGCTTCTACCCCAACGACTGTGCCTTCGTTGGCTCTATCATACCACCTCCTTCTCACAGGAGTCACTGAACTGTAAAACCTTATCTTCCAAAAAATGTTGGGGACGCCAGAAATCGGTCATTTTCTTCCCTGAGCTTTTCTGAGATTTAGAGCCAGGAGTCACTGATATTGGCAGTTACTGATACTTCACAGCCCTTGCTTAAAATTTGGCAAGTAGGGGTCAGGGATTTAGCTCAAGTGCTAGCACACCTAACTTGGAAGCACAAGGGTCTGAGTTCGATCCCCAGTACCACAAAAAATAAAAAATAAAAAAATTGGGAAGTAGACACATAGAAAACTTTAATGCACAGGCGGCACCAGTAAGTATCGGCATCTCTTCCCAAATGAATAGCTGAGCTACAATAAAGACAAAAGGAAGTCTTTGCGAATTGAAATTTTGGCCCCGGCACGCAGCTTATGATCTTGAATTTGATTATTAACCTTGGAACGCTGGCTTCTCATGTAAAGAGGATAGAATAATACTTTCTGATAACTTTCTTGTAGGAATTAAAGGTGATACAATGTAACACATGGCACACAATAGGGACTCACTAGTTTTTTTTTTTCGTATTACACTCTCCTAATTGGAAATTTGAAGTTGCCAAGACAGTATTTCCAGATATGAATGAAAATGCCATTTTATTTGTGAATTTCCACTTTCCTCATTACTTGACGGTGGCACCCAATGGTTCCTCCGGAAGACAGGGAATGATGTGCCCTGTAGCTGTTCTGCTAAGGCCTCAGCCGTGCGCAGTTGCGCAAGGAGAGAATGCCTTAAAGCCACTTCGAATAAACCTTCAGAGTTACTTAAGATCTTAGTCAAGGAAAAACCCAAAGGTATCGCAACGGTCAACCTTTGTTTGGTTTTGTTCTTACTCTAGTCTCTCTGTGGCCTACGCAGTTAGCACCTTCCTATCATTGCTGTTATCCCGTCCTGTGACCTCTAAAAGACACTTGCTGTGCGCAGGGCTCTGCGCGCGGCCCTTGCAGGAAGTGGGTGCTTCGCCCTCGGCCGGGGGAGCGGGCCTGTGCGGGCAGCGTGGGCCGCTAAGGCAGCGGCGGGTTTCTGGGTGAAGCCCACGGGGGGCCGCGCCCCGGGAGGAGGACGAGCGAGTCCCCCAGCCGCTTCCCGGAGGCGGGACGCCCTGGACGCAGCCCGAGCGCTCCGGCCCGGAGGGCAGCAGCCGGCCCGGTGCGCGGAAGAAACGAGGGGCCGAGCAAAGCACGGCGCTCGCCGGCCCGGCCACCGACGCACGGCACGGGCCGGCCGGCCGGCGAGGCACCCGGCCCGCGAGTGGGGCTCCCGTCAGGACCCCGGGCCGCGGCGCCTCCGCCCGCGGAGAGGGAGGAACGTGTGTTGTCCACGTCGCGCCGCGGGGAGTGACGTCAGCCACAAGCACACCCTAAAGAGACGTGCGGAGGAGCACAGCCACAGGGTCTTCCTGCGCCTGCCGCTGTCTGTGCAGGCTCAGGGGAGATACCAGGTCAGCTTTGGCCCCAGGAATAATCTGAGGAGAAGAACCACTAGAACTTAATCCTGGAGAAACGTCATTTCTTAGTGGGGACTTAATCCAAGTCACTGATTCCTAAGTGTAGAAACAACAGAGAGCAAGAAGGACTGAGGAGCCAGGTGGTGCCTCACACCTCTCATCATGGCACTGATGAGGCAGAGGCAGGAGGATCACTGAGTTTGAGGCTCGCCTGGGCTACACAGTGAGCTCAGGGCCAGGCCGAACTACAAAGCGAGACCCTGTCTCAAAAAAAAAGAAGGACTGAGGAATCCAGCAAACCAAAGATCAAAAATAAGACAATAGGAAAGAAATTATGATATATTTTCATTTATTTTTGATTTTTAATTTTTCTAAATTTTACATAAATATTACAATAATACTAACAATCATGAATTATCTTCTTAAGAAATTTGAGTCTTGATGTAGCCTTTTTTATAATACATTATTTCTCAAATAGAATTTTGTGCATTTATTTAGACAAGTATTTAAAAGTATTTGAGGAGGTGCCAGCAATACTGAAATAAGATTTTTGATCTTGCAGCTGCAGGTTCTAAAAATCTAGTACTGTAACTCCACATAAACAGATATCTATCTATAACATTAGTGCAACCAGAATCATCCATGAGTATTTGCTGAGTAATCTAATGGATGTGAAATAGTCCCAACCGCTTAAGAATTCATTTCTGTAAACTCGGTCGAGTGAATTCCTTTGGCTAACTTCTGATGATTATCTTTCTTTCTTTTCTGTTATGAAAAATAATCTGTGATCTGTGGTTTTCTTTTAGGTGTAATTGTCCATAGAGTTTTCTTTTTCTTTCTGTAAAAACTTCAGCCAGCTGTGTTGGCACACACCTGTAATTTAGCACTCAGGAGGCTGAGGCAGGAGGACATGATGAGTGTGAGGCCAGCCTGTGCCGCATGGTGAGCTAGTGGAAATCGGCTGTGAGATCCACAAGCCTGGAGAGGAGTAATTCACTGCTACGACCCAGCACAGAGGAGAGTTGCGGCCTGTGCACTCAGCCAGGCAGCTGTCCAGGGACCAGGGCTCACCTTGGGCTGCCCCGTTTCTTCAGCAAAACAGTGAGGCCATTAGCCATGCGAGAAGGAAGAGAGCGTGTTTAAAAAAAAGAAAGTTGGAAATAATTGTCTGAGGGAATATGAGTAAGAATTGCGTACTACATGTCTTGTTCCTCTGCAAGGGATACCTGAAAAAAATCCACCCAAGGACTTCTAGAGTTTATCTTCAAGTTTAGTAGTGTCGCTGGCTACAAAGTCAACACACAGAAATGAGAACTGTTCCTGTGCGCCGATAATGAACTCACTGAGAAACAAATTAGGAAAAGAATACCGTTCACGATAGCGCCCAGAAAACGAAAATATGTGTAAATTAATTTAACCAAGCAAGTGAAAGACCCAGGGATAACGACATTACTCAGAAAAAGGTTAAAGAGGACATCAGAAAATGGAAAGATAGCCTCTTCCTGGGTAGGCAGAAACAATACTGTCAAAAACTGATAGATTGGTGGCTCACGCCTGTCATCCCAGCACTCGGGAGGCAGAGACAGGAGGATTTCTGAGTTCGAGGCTTGCCAGGGCTACATCGTGAGCTCAGAGCCAGCCTGAACTACAAAGCGAGACCCTGTCTCAAAAAAAAAAAAAAAACTGATAGATTTTACAAGATCTCAATCAAAATACCAATACCATCTGATACCGATAGAAAAAAAACAGTTGTAAACTTCACGTGGAACAAGGAGAGACACAGAAAACCACAGCAGCCCTGATCGACAAGGGCAAGACAGGAGCCAACGCAATTTCAGACTTCAAAGTGCATTCGGAAGCTGCGGCGTGCGGGAGAGCGGAAGGGCGGCTGCGGGAGCCGCGGACACAGCCGGCAGCCTCGTCTTTGACGGGGGCACAGCCTGTGGGCAAGGGACGTCCCCGGGAAACAGTTCTGAGGAAACTAGCTGTGCGCAAGCAGAGAATGGAGTCCAGGCGCACACCTCTCGTTATGTACTAAATGAAAATAAAAATGGGTTCGAATATCTAAAATGTTAAAATAGAAACACTTAATATACTGAAAGAAAGGTAAATATTTTACCTAGCTTTCAAATCTTATTTCTCCTATAGGTGACTAATATCTTCACATTTTGGGAATTACTGAAAATTAGTATTCTTAATACTTGTTTCCTCATTTATTGCTTCATTGTTTTATTTCCATACATAACTTCAATATGAACTCTAATAAAATAGGTTTCCATCTTGCTGGTACCCCCCTGATGTGTCTTGTAATATCCCCGCCATTTTAAATAAGAAATCCTTGTGCTCAATTTTAACCACTACCATTAAGCGATTCTATTTTTTCTAGATATTTATCCATAGGAACACTTAAAAGTGTTAGTTAATGCAAGATTTTAAATACAACAATAACATTGGATGAGAATTCTACTATAATACCAAAATACTTTAAAAATCACACACAGCATAATCTATTAAAAACAGCGACTAGAAAGACCCAGCAGAATGTAGACAAGGACCAGACAACACAAACGCGAAGCTCCGGCTGCTGCCCCCGCTCCCCCCCCCAGCCCAGGGCCGCCTTGAACCCGCGGCTTCAGCCCCGGAGCACCGGGCCCGAGAAGCCAGACGCGGCTGTCAGCTTGGTGGGCGCTGGTAGCCCCCCCAAACCACTGCACAGCGCGGCTCAAGGCCAGGCGGGAAGCTGCCCGCGTGCCCCTGGCAGCCAGGCGGTCGTCTTGCCCCGGTCGGCCTGCGCCTGGCCCTGCCGAGGCCGCCGTGTTCGCGCCGCTGCCTGCCTGAGTCTGTCAGACGCGAATGGCGGTGGGAACTTTCTTACTTCTGTGGGCCTGAGGAAAGCCTTTGCATATTTGGATGGCTTTGTTTATTTCTACATTCGTACAGGGATGTAGACGTGGGTAGTGTGTGTTATCTTCCCAGCAGTACCTTCCAGTGCCTAATTATTACAGAGCTGTTTAAACCTTGGCCCAGTGCAGATCGTGAAAACATCTCACCAGTCAGATTTTATGTGTAGTGTTTATGTTCAAAGTCCTTACGTGTGAATAATTAACGCACTGCTTGGGGCGCTGTAAGCACTAGAAAAGCAACAGTATATGTTTTCTTTCTATTTTCAAACTGATAAATGAATATATTAAGATTGTGTTATATGAGTGATTTTGCTAAATAAGTAAAATTTAACTGTTGTCAGAAAATAATAATGTGAGAAAACGGATGTGAATCTGCTTCTCCGTAGAAACTATTTTGCTCTCTACTCTTTATCCTTGTGTGTGTGTATCCCATAATGCACGTTGTGCAGCCCAACTATATAAAATAAAACTTATTTTTCAGTAGCATTCTTAGATATGGCGATACACACTCAAACGCGTGTGTGAAATGTGAGCGTGCTGAGTAAAGAGCTGCACAAGCCTGAGCTCCAGGACTGGACACGGGAGTTTGAGTCGGGAACGGACACGGGGCGCAGCTGAAGCAAAGAAAGGGATCACAGTAAACACAGTACAGAAGCCAAGCGGAGCCCTAGAGTTGGAAAGATTTCTTCAGCTGCCGGAAGGAGGCAGAGGAGTCCGCAGAAACTGAGGTGAGCGGTTCTCAGGAAATTTTAAGTCTCAGTTTTCACCTTCGGAGGATGAGGCATAGTCTGTGGCCAGAGCTGCTCTCATAGCGCAACAGACAGTCTTGAACATATCTCCTTTGTTAGTTATCGGCAATTTAAAGCCATAAGGTAGCTACAGTGATCTTCTTTGGTTATTTCTTGTCTTTCGAATTAGATGTTCTAACCAAAGGAACTGTGAATAATTTAGTTTCTGTAATATTGACATCTGCTCAGTCCTTCTGATCTTTAGCTCACGTCCTAGTCTCTGCCGTGTCCCCGTCCAGGCCGCCACGGGCTGAGTAACTTACGAGGAAGAGTTTCCACGTCGCAGTCAGAGAGGAGGGGACCCCGAGGCCGAGCTGCTGGCGTCTGGAGGGCTCTCGCCGTGCCGTTTTGTGGGCAGCAAGGAAGGGGGAGGCGCTTCCCCGACACGCCTGTCGCCGGAGAGGGTGCTGGCCCATGAGAGCGACACGGGTCTGTCCGTGAGCCGCAGGCTTCCGTCCGCTTCTCCAAGGTCTCGGCGCCGCTGCTTTGGGTGTTAAATTCCAGGCACATCACCTAGCGAGTGTCGAGCGGAGCGGTGCCCGGGAGCGAGGCTGCCGTCCCAGCCGGGCGCCAGAGCGTGAGAACCCGCCAGCCGCCGGGCAGACACCTCACGATGCCAGTCGTGTGCGCACCAGCAGCAGCCCCTAAACATGACCAGCTTCGAGACGGTTTCTCATGGGTTTTCTCTCACAGTACAAAGACATATGAATGAGAAACAAAAGTGTCTCTTGAAATACAGACCCCAATCTCCAACTTCTTTGACCGATGTTTTGACTTCCGACGCTCTGTGTGGCTTTGGTCACGTGGTATAACCCTTTATAAAATGAGTGTAAACGTTTGCTGTGCACGTGCTGGAGGCCGTGAGACCTGACCAGATGTGTGCTGTCCCCAGCTCTGCCCGGGAACCACGGATAATGACAGGGGCGCTTGCTGCTCATCAGATGATGTCTCAGCCAGCTGTTGTCTTCAGCACGGGCCTGTGATTGGCCAGGAAAAGTCGGCACGCGACTAACTTCGTGTGAACCGAGCGCTGCTGACCGTGAGCCCTTTGCTGAGCAGGCTGAGCAGGCTGAGAGGGTCCGGGGCTGGGAGGAGGAGGACGACTCTGCCTGTCCTTTGCCTGCTTTGAGTCTCACTGGAAGATTCCAGAGCTTTATTCCAAGACGATCTCCAACAGCTACCAGGAGAGGAAGCAGATGTTACCTAGTGACAAGCCACACGGTATGAAAACAATAGCTAAGGAATTAATGTGTGTTTTCAGGTCCATTTGTTTTGCTTCTTTAGACTCCATCATACTTGTTAAAATGAAATTTTGAAAACGTTTCCCTCTCATGTTATATCTAACCTCTGTGACATCCAAATCTTATTCTTTCTGCTTCCACCTTGAACGAATGCTTGCACATTAAATGTGCTGTGAAGCAATGCTCTGCCAGTCGATTTGGAAATCTCCCGGGAGTGCATCCTGGCCTTTGTTTTGTTTGAATGGTCTATTCAGTCTTCTTCAAAGTTTGCACCATTGGCTCATGGAGATTCCTGAGATTCTCCTGTGTCGTGAACTCAGAACTATTTCAGAATAAAGCAAAAAATAATAATAATTCCACTCCGCCTTTGTACTGACAGAGGAAAAGGAAACAATGGTGGGTATGGCCGCTAACGCCACAGTGTGGACCGCAGCAAGCTGAGCGTCAGTCAGCGACCGTCACCGGCCGGCACCCCGAAGGAGGGAAGACGTCTGTCCTCCACGGAGCCGCAGTGCACGCGCCCTCGTGAGCTCTCGATCCCTGAGGACAGGCCCCTCGCGGGCGGGTGCCAGTGTGTGCGGCCTGGCGAAGCCTTCCCACGCTGGCGCTGGGCCGCTGCCTGTCTCGAGGAACGTTCGGATCGAGATGAAGCAACCACACGACTCAGCAGCACTTTTTTCTTGAGCCGATTCATCACTAGTCATGTAAGGTTTGGCAGGTAGCTTTTAAAATTTGCATTTATTTATTTATTCACTCATGTTAATGACTACATGCTTCCAATACATAATATATGCATTCCCTGTGTGGAGTTGGGCATAATGCATCTTAATTTTTTTCAGTTGTTTTTCTCTCCCTGTCTCCGGAGCCTGTTCTCCTTTGAGAAAGATCTATCTTCCTATTTCCTGGCTGGGTCGAGTGGAATTTCCAGTTTTAGTTTTTCAAGGAATCTCCATGCTGATCTCCATAGTGGTTGCGTTATTTTATATTTCCATTAAAGAATGTAATTTAATAAGTTTGTTAATAAATTTGTTATATTTATATTTTGTATCAAACCACATTAAACTATTTGATGATTTTAGCAGTTTTCCTCTAAAATAGCTTAGATTTTCTATGAAACAAATCATATTGCCTCTATTTTTAGTAATTTTATCTACCACCTTTAGTAGTTCAATGTCCTTTTATAATTTCTTGCTATCCCCTGATATATAAACACTTTTTTGTTGTTGTTGTTTTGTTTGTTTGTTTGTTTTGTTTTTCTTTCCTTTTTGAGACAGGGTCTCGCTTTGTAGTTCAGGCTGGCCCTGAGCTCACTGTGTAGCCCAGGCAAGCCTCGAACTCAGCAATCCTGCCTCTGCCTCCCGAGTGCTGGGATGACAGGCGGGAGCCACCACGCCCGGCACTGTGGTATGTGGTACTGATGGCTGGTGGGCGTGAGTCTCCACGCCCTGTATTGTTGTCTGTGGTCACCAGGACTGAACTCAGGGCCTTGCGCTTGTGAAGCAGGTGCTGGAACCACTGAGCTGAATCTCCGGCCTGAAAGGTAATTCTTGTGCTCACTTCAGCACACTCCTTGGACAGAATAACTCCCCCACCTCAGCCACAGTTTCTTTTCTGATGTTATTTACGAATACAGTATAAAGGACTGAGAATATTTTCATGAATGTTAACAAAAAAGGGTTAGGAGAATTTTAATGAGATATAAATGTAAGCCTCTCAACCATTTTTGAAAAGAATGGTAATATAACTTTCCATCACCTTTTTACTTGATTATACATTTTTACTTTTGAAAAAAGTGCTTCAAAATTACTTTCCCTAAATCATAAAATGTTTGGTAAGTTTTATAAATTATTTACTTGGGATTTTAAAATTTCTACTTAAAATGTTATTGTTATATGTCATTTACAAACTGATTAATGATTATAGAGAAAAATAATTTGCATCATTTTCCCATTTATCAACTGACTTGAGAATTATTTCTTAATAATGTTTTTGCAGAATATGATAATAAGACAGCGTTAAGGTTAGGGTCATTATTTTTGTAGTACTTTAAGTCAATTTATTCTGCATCAACAACAAAAGGGTACATTTTACAGCTATTTATTTCATTAATATTTGCTAGTACTGAGGCTTTAAATGTAGCTCTTAAAATTTTAATCTCTAGCCTGCACCTTCACTGATCTTTTTTAGAGAGTCATGTTTTAAGACCTAAATGTCTGAGGATATATAAAGTATATAAAAGGACTATTTATAAATACTGGGGAAATCACACTACTAAGTTAGACTAAGCGATTCCTGATCATGAAAAAGAGAAAGACGTTTTTGTTTTACTTTCCTATTTTATTTGTTTGTTTGCTTTTTAAGAAGCAAATAATTTTTTTCAGAACTAAAATCTATTCTTTATAGAGTTAAAACGGACAGTATTAGCACACATTTCCCTTTTACTAGGATAAAAGTCTAAGAAGCGTACAGATCGCCTCCAGTCACGCTGCTGAGCAGCAGGCAGGTCCGGGTCCCGAGCCGGTGGCTCTGCTCGTCCGGGTCTGCGGCCCCGCAGGGCGGAGACGGCGGACGAAGGACGAGGGTCGCTGGGAGCGTCCCGGTGTGTGCTGGCCGGTGGGCCTGTGGCCTTGCCTTTGGGGGGCCTGGGTGTGAGTGTGTCCCCATCACCAGCCGGGCCTCACCTCCGCGCCGGGCTGACCTGCCCCGCAGGAGGCCTGTGTCCTCTGAGTCATCGCCGGGCTGACCTCCCCCGTCGGCCTCGCTGCCCGCGCCTCTTTATGCAGGAATTGGCAATTACTGGGCTGTGTGGAAACGGCTGGCACCGGCCCGATCGCGCGCTTATCAGGCTGCGTCGTGACGGCCAAGTGCGGTCGCGAAACCCGTCCGACTGGCCCCTGGCCTCCTGCCGGTGACCGTCTGTTTTCCAGCCTCCGAGCCCTGACCGCCGACACAGCTCCGTGGTGCCCGAGCAGAGCTGCCCAGCGCCGGTCCGTGATGTACGCGTGAGTACCCAGCCCTGCCCCAGAGCCTCCCGGGGGCCGGGCGGCAGCGCCGGGGCAGTGGGCCAGGGGCTGCTCGGGAGGCGGCTTCCAGGAGCCCTTCGCTGTGTGACTCGGTCACGATGTTCTGTGTTGTATTTTGTCCCTTCTGAATGTAAGGATTTTTGAGGCAAAAGGAGCCAATGTGGTCTTTTCTTTTTAAATAACAGAAACAGAAATTATAGATAGTGACTATTAACTATATTACATTTAACGTTCAGAAAAATCTGTTCTTCAAAGGATAAAATGTTTAGCGTGGTACATTTGATTTTTTAATATATTCAATAACATGGTGTGAATTATGTTACTTATGACAGTGTATCTTGGGACAACAAAATATAAATTGAAGAGGAGAATCTATTAGAATTATCATCTGTTTACTGTAAATAAACCCCAGTGTTAGTAATTAATCTTAGCATTGGGACTATTATATACATCACATAAATAAAATAATAAATTGCAATCCTCATATATAAATAACTATTGAATTAATAAAATTTAGACTCCATGTGGCATTTGTCATCATTGAAGTCCAAAATAATTTACCTATTAGTGAAGTTAAGGTAGATAAATTTGTACATTTGTGTATAGTTAGGTAATATTCTGGTTACTGTTTTAGGGTTAGAAATGAATAAACTCTGTGGTGTACACTTGCTTCTCACGGGCTCTTACTCTGTCTGCAGATGAAGATTTCTCCAATGTTCTCTACTGACATGAGTTTCAGACTGTGATCTTGTGATCTTTGAAGTCCTTCAGTCACTGGAGTCTGCCTCCCCTCTTAGACTCCAGGCTCTCCTGCTCTTAAATGACGAGCACTGTGCCCCGTTTACTTTCCAGTGACAGCCAGAGCCTGAGGACAACTGTCCACCCCCACAAGGCCTCTCGCCATAGACTCATTCATGACGGCAGGACATGGCACGCTGCAGGGAGTGGGGGAGGGGACGCAACTCCAGCCTCTGCAGTTGAGTTGGGGTCCCCCATAAGCCTGAGAGCACACGGTGAATTAATTAAGAAATAGATGGAAGAATGAGACTGAATGAAGTAGCTGAGCTTAGGCTGATCCCTTGTATTCTGGGTAGCAAGGACCCCCTCAAACTCCAGCTTGCCACACCATATATATTATATATTATCATATATTATATATTACACACACGATTCAGAGAACAGGGCAGATGTCGGCGACAGTCCTCTAGGAGCCGTGTAGGTGAAGATCCCGGTGCGTGTAGCTCTACCCTGGAGCACCGCAGTGTGTGGGACCTGGGGTCTCTGTGTCTCCAGAGGTGAAGGCAGGAGTCTGCGGTCCCCACTGAGCAGCAAGATCGCTCCGACAGGACCCTACCGTGACGGACCAGGAAGGGTGCCTTGTTTTATTCTGCTCAACAGCATAGGGACAGAGCAAGATAAAATGTACAGTAGGAAAAACTTATTTTATGTTTAACAAATATTCAGATAAATATGCTGTGCTAGCACAATGAGTCTTAAAAATTCATCCGGGAGCTTGAAGTTCTTTCATAATCATTAATTGCAGAATTCTGTGGTGTGGCTTTTCTACCCCGTTCGCCTCTTCCCAATTTGTGGTATCATCTGTATTCACTTACTTCTCCAATCTGGAAGTATCCCTAAAGGTATGAAACTTCTATACGAAGTTTCCTCTGTTTCTTTTTTTTTGAGGACCTTAAAGTATCCTTTTATAACCGAATTCCAGACAAAAGTGCAGATTGTGCATAAAGACAAGAGGAGGTTAGCAGTGTGTTTGCCGCGTTCGTTAGCAGAGGTGTCTGGCCCAAGGGGTCTCGTCTTGAGGCGGGAACGAGTCAGACGCGTCACAGCTTCTGGGCAGAAGTTCTGTCTGTCCTCACAGTGAGGGAGGAAAAGGGCCAGCCAGCGTGACGCCTGCCTGTGGCTTGGATCCCGCTCTGCGGCCTCCGTCTGGGGGCGCCACCGGGCTCCTTCCCGAGGCTCCCTTCACCCACCCAGGGCAGAGGAGTCAGGGTCAAGGAAGGGTGAGGGCAGCTCTACTGTCATGATTGGGCTGTGACACCATTTTTGCTTTAATAGTTTATTTTGGCATCATTGTCTTTGTTGTATTTAAGTAGCAATGAACTTATCTTTGATGTTAATCATTTATTTTATTGCATCATAAATAGTATCTATCACAGAAATGTTTCATTTGTATGAGATGTTCCGTATACCATGGTGTGACGCTCAACACTTCTTACTGTTATTCCTGGGGGCTGTTCAAAATTATTTTTCAAACCACCTCATTAGGCATTCATAAATCCTTTCAATAATTTGATTCCAGGATTTTAAAGAGTTAATAACTAGTTAAAAGAGCAAACAGCTGCCTTAGTAAGAAAACCTTTTAAATGATCCCAAATTATGTAATTTTTTAATAGTATGGGTATTTGTTGTCCTCCACGAGTGAAGCAGAGATAAGAGAAATAATTATCCACAAGTAGACCAGTGTGTCAAGAGGCAAATCAATAAGCTTCCCCTTGACGGTACGATCCGATAAATGTAGAACTAAGAATTGCAAACAGGGTGTTATGAGAGTGTCCACTCATCTCATAAGCGCTTCTCAAAATGTGTGATCATTGAGTTGAGTGTTTCAAAGCAAGTCAAACTGAGGGAAAGAGAAGTAGTCGTGAGCTCTCACGCTTCCAAACCATGTTGGAGACTGTCTGATACAGCTGAGATTATGGATCTGACTGTGAAGGGGCTTCTGTGCTGGACTGAAAGTGCTTGGCCCGCAGACGGGAGCGGCGTAGAGGCCAGGGAGACAAGCTGGCCTCCGGGCCAGGGCGGGCGGCAGCAGCGCCCCGCGGCGGCCCGGGGCAGCGCGGGGCAGGGCGGCACCGGGGCCACCTGCTCGCCGGCGCTGGCCCTCGGCCGCTTGCAGCCCCGGGGACTGCGGCGTTTCCTCCGAGCCCGCGCCTGTTCCTGGAGCGCGGCACCCTCTTCAAACCTGCCCGGTGTGTCGTGCATCCTCCTATTGGCGCTTAATTCCTAATGTGATTCTTTGTTCAAAATTCTGTCTCCCCAGTTCCAGAGTTTTCTGTTCTGCTAGTGCCAAACGCATCGCTTCTCCTACTGTGGACTCTGATATTGTCTATTGTCTCACTACTGCCTATGGTTAAAGCCAAAAAATAGATACCGAGAAAAGGAAAATTGAGTGAGAGAAAGTTTTAGGCTTACTCCGCGTTACACATCCATTAAAGAAGCCTCTGAATACTTGAAATAATAACTCAGTAACTATATAAAGAGCTGACAGGTAATAATTCAAAAAACATGTTACGGTGATGATCAGCATTTATTGTTTATGAGATAAAAGCATCAGGTAAATGCCCATGACTAGACTTTAAATTCCACCCATCGCTAATTGAACAAATAGTTATGATGCAGGTGTACAGTAGCCAATTACATAGAGACACACTGCATATGCCTGTGTCCTCTACATACATACATTATATGTACATCTATGTATTGTGAGTATACATGTGCTTCTCAAATAGCACATAAAAAAATACTCAGATACATACACACACACATACATAACCAAAAGAATGCAAACATGGCCACTACTTTTCTGTTATTTACAATCTAAAGGAAGAGACATAATAAGTAATTCAACAAGGAGGGTGAATTATGAACACGATGAGTATGAGGGAACAATTTTGTACTTTCTTCCAAAAAATTTCAATTCATCTCATTTAACTACTAGTTCTATTAAAAGTAGATTTCCAGCTTATGTAACAACCTAAAGTGATCTATTTATGTTTCTTTCCAAATAAATAAAAGCTAAACTTAGGAAATACATCTTAAAAACATGAAGTTGTAATCTAGTTTCCCGTGTACTTAAGGAAGACTTGAAAACCTAAATGGGACTTTTAACGCCGTTCAACATGTGTCGCGAAGCCACACGGAGTTCAGTTCAGGGTCCTGCGCAAGAAGACATCCCTGCCACTTCAAGCACCTGTTTGCAACAGTCTTCGCTGCGGGCTGGGTGTGTTATGGAAGTAGATTAATATTCAGGGATGAATAACAGGAAAGTTTTCGTACTCTTAAATCACATAACAAGCATAAGGCTTTGTAATTTATTATGAAGCATCATGAACCATTATCATTTCAAAAACATTCACAAATCAATTTTAAAAACCAATGAAAGGACAAACCAGAGATATATACTTAATAGTTTTGATTTTGTATATTGTTTTCCTCTAATCATGTATGTGAAGACTCTTAAAAAAGTTCCCTGTAGTTGTCCATACTTAAAATGTACCCACTTCTTTTGTTTTTTTGTAGAGTTTTGAATATTTTTATTTTTGGCTGCTTATTACCAGTCAAGGTGAAAAGCAATCTGGTTTGGGGTACTTAACAGTTTATGGACATTATCATAGAAGAGGACAGCTCACATCTGAGATATCAAATATACATAAAAATGAATTGATATGAAATATCACTTTGGAAAAGAAATAAAATTGTCCCTCTATAGGTTAAAAATCACTGAATACTAGCAGTTTCATATGGTTCAAATTTATCAAGTGTCTTCTTGGTCTTTTATCTGCAGAAAAAATAAATAGGATGTCAGTGTGAGAAGCCAACATTTACCTCCACGGTATCTTAAACATGTTGACAGATAATATGAAACAATTCTTACTTCCCTTTTTACAGGTGAGATAAGATAAGGAAAGTTGGCGAGAATCAGCTCGTGAAAAGAGAGCAGATGTGCTGGGCGCTGCCCGGCAGGGCAGATCTGGGCGCTCCTCGCAGGAGGGACGGGGGCGCTCAGCGCATCACTCGCCCGCCAGATGCCCAGCCGCTGCCTCCCTCCTCCTCCCTTCCAGCTCTCACAGTCTGACAGATTCTTGTATTTGTTTTGGGTCGATTCTTTTTATGATTCCCAAATTAGCAGGATCTAAGACGCACCTCTGTGTCAAATTACAAGAGAAGCAATACAAAGCTAAAGAGTTCGAAAATGGATTAAAAATTAGGTCATTCATCCCGCTTCCAACAAGAGAACTTTACCAGGGACCTGATTAGTGTGGGCTGAGGTCTAAACCTGAGCACAGGGACCCGTGGAGGGTGGGCTCTGACTTACTAGGACAGAGCGCCTCAAAACTGCACGCGAGGGTCCTCGCCGTGCCCGGCCCGCCCTGGCGGGCATGGCCTGGCCCCTCCACACCCGTCTCAGACTTCCGGCGCCCTCGGTGGAACTGGCCACTATCTCTAGAGGTCAAGAGGGACAATTATGTTCCCTGCTGTATATACCGTATCCATTTTAAGGCATTTTGTCTACTGGATATCATAAGTAGGAGATATTATCAGATCAGAGAGTAAGAGGTAAATTCATCTTTTATGTAATAAGCAGAATCACTTTCAGGTAAATTTACTGAAAGAAATGCATCCTCTTTGGAGAACACAGATTGAGGTTCCTTGACTTTCATGGTTCATTATTTGGGGTCGACGAGTTCCTCCTCAGGACTGCACCCGAACCCCCTTCTTCCTTGGCCAGTCAGAGGAGCCAGTAGCCAGAATTACTGCCTCTTCAAAATTGGCTGATCCATTACTTTCTCCTTGTTTCAGCTCATTTAATTTCTTGTAGACAACAGTTACTAAAAGAACATTTAGCGTTACTCATAACTGAATTGTAGCAACATAAGAAAATTATGGTTTACTCATCTCTCTTCTTTCACAAGTTTAGCAATTTTCACTCAGTTTTTTAAGGGTCATATATCTGCAGGACAGAATTTATTT
Source organism: Thryonomys swinderianus (assembly GCA_004025085.1). Classification (NCBI taxonomy): domain Eukaryota; kingdom Metazoa; phylum Chordata; class Mammalia; order Rodentia; family Thryonomyidae; genus Thryonomys; species Thryonomys swinderianus. The sequence continues at coordinate 19,873 of PVIC010029896.1, forward strand.
CCTCAGCTGTCTTACAGATCACGAATAATTAGAAATTTAGATAACTAACACAGCGTTGAAATGTATTATTTAGGAACACATTAAAGCAAATAGTTACAATATTCCCATCGTACCATCCAACCTAAACAAGCTGAACTGGGTATTATTTCTGATCGTAATTGTCATCCTACCCATCCCCCCCCTACACACACACACACACACACACACACACGCATGCATGCACATACACATGCAACTAAGTGAATCAAGAACTTGAACAGCACTAAAATGTCTGCATCTCTCAACTAGTAAGAACAAATGTGTTCTATATTCATAATTTTCTTTCTGGAAGTGATTTAATAAATTTTATACAAGATATAGCATCATATGTTAGGAGTTGTTCTAGGTACCTGTAACTGGACTATCTGCTTGAATTATATGCTATCTATCCATTAAATAATTGTCACACATTATTTAGAATAGAATCTGTTTATTAGAATTAAATTTCTTTTATTCATATGCTAATGTTGAGGAAGCAAATATTGTATTCACAATGTCTTTAATAGCATATGAGAAAATACATAGAAACTAGATTTCAAATCCCATAGTACACTTGATGAAATGTGGTTATTATTGTGGCTATAGCCTTAAACAAGCTCTTATTTCTGGCTGTAACTGCTTTTGCAGTTTTATCCACAGCCTGATATAGTAATATGTATGATTAATTGGTTTTCAAGCAAATACATCTGTAAATTTTTAATGACTTAGTTGTGGAAAAAATGCAGGATTTCCAGACCATTAAATGCAATAGTGTACTAAAGGTATTGCTATACAAATAAAAGTTAATACTTACTTTGCTTAAACTATATGCATAGTTTGTAAGTTTTTCTGTAAAAGCTCAGAATGGTATGTCATTTTAAACTTCTGGGAATTAGATGATCTTATTATAGCAAATAATTAGGTATCAGCGAGCCTCCTGCCGTATGTTCAGACGTTTAAAAGTTCAGTGGAAAACGTACAAGTCCGACGGGATGACACGTGGGCCACGTGACCCCCGTCGTTGAAGACGGGGCCGCTCGCACAGCAGGGAAGGAGCCAGGAAGGAGGAGCCCCGCGGCGAACCCGCAGGCCGCGCCCTCACCCGCCCGCCAGCCGCACGTGACTGGCAGCGACCTCACCGAGACATTCTGGGGCATGGAAATTTTGTTTATTTAACATGCAGATTATGTGAGCTCCAGAACCCTGTTGATCTCCTTTATCTAGGACATTTATACCTTAATCATAGCTCCTCCCTGAAGTGGATTGCAAAATCCTACTAAAATAGAAACCTTTACACCAGACACACAGGAAGGTAACTCAAGAACACCGACTGCTCACTGAAAACAGCTACATTTTAGAAGGATTTATTTAGATATTTAGTACTTATTTTGCCAGAAATTGCACAGCAATAACACATTCTGTTTGGACTTTGTGCTATAGATATATAAGCATACACGTGTATAATAAAATTGGTATTACAACTTTGAATTCATTGCAACTAATAGCACCTTATGTAACCATTTAACCTTTCATTAAGAAACAAAATATTCAAGACCTTAGGAATGGTATTTAAAAATATTTAGCATTAATTAATGATACAAATATTTTTCAGGAGGGAGTGTGATTAACAGGAGATGGATTCTATTTTAGTCACTAATCCTGCCTTTCCTCCTGAGACAGTCCTGCAAACCCAGCCCCAAGCAGCAGAATTTAATATCTGGAGAAGCATTTTATAGTTTTTACATGAGAATGACTAAACTTATTTTGGCCGAAGCAATTGGACTTGAGTTAAAAAGAGAATTTATTGAGAGACCATTAGGCTAGCTGAGAGAGAGAGAGAGAGAGAGAGAGGGAGATAAACAGTGTGGATTCAGCTGGCTACGAGTGTCATAGGAAAAGAGAGGTGACCTGACATATATACTTCCTGAAATGTTAGCCTTTTTGTTTGCATTTTGTATTACGTCAGTATCTGCAAACAACACAAGTGTTCCTATTTGAGGGGAAAAAAGAAGGTTCCACCTGTTACCTTTTCTGAGGTTTAGAACCTAATGGAAACGTCCCGTCATCCTCCTGCTTGAGATGCTCCGAGTCACTGTGCGTCATCACGGTCTCCGGGAACAAAACGAACCTTCATGCCAGGCTTCTCGCTCGGACTCTGGGAAGTCGCAATGGTTGCACTTAATTGCCCTGCGCCAGCCCCGAGCTGGCCCCCGGGAACGTCGGAGCCGGGCCCCCGGGAATCCTGGAGCCGGGCCCCCCGGGAATCCTGGAGCCGGGCCCCCGGGAATCCTGGAGCCGGGCCCCCCGGGAATCCTGGAGCCGGGCCCCCCGGGAATCCTGGAGCCGGGCCCCCCGGAATGCCGGAGCCGGGCCCCCGGGAACCCTGGAGCCGGGCCCCCCCGGGAATCCTGGAGCCGGGCCCCCCGGGAATCCTGG
>PVIC010029897.1:0-22210 GCA_004025085.1 Thryonomys swinderianus
GTTCAGGCTGGCTCTGAGCTCACTATGTAGTCCAGGCAAGCCTCGAACTCAGCAATCCTCCTGGCTCTGCCTCCCGAGTGCTGGGATTACAGGTGTGATCCACCACACCCGGCACTGTGGTATGTGGTATTGATGGCTGGTAGGTGTGAGTCTCCACGCCCAGCATTGTATGTGGTTTCCCAGGATTGAACTCAGGATTTTGTGCTTGCGAGGCAGGCGCCGCAACCACTGAGCTAACCCTCCGGCCCTAATGCTCAGTTTTGCAACCCCTCTTTCTGATGAAAGTCCTGTCATGGCCATTTCAATGGGCTCACTGCTAGGATACCTTTTTAGCTAATTGGAGCAACTTTAAAGAAAATCTTTAAAGAAAGGGAGGTAATTTTCTTTTATAATATAGTCAGGCTTCAGTATAAATTGTGGGAGCAAGAACGTTAGTTATAAATGGGTCCCTGAACTATACACTATTCTCCAGCTATGTGTATTCTAAAAAGGGAGAAAAAGTGATGAAAATTCCCCTCATGGCTTTCATGACGCTCTGTCGGGACCCTAGACTTGAGAGCTCATGTCCGGTGTGTGTGGCTGTGGTCTCTAAGTCCCCTAAACCAATCAGGGGGTGTGGCTCTTCCCAGCACAGAGCCCTACAGCCCCTGATGCAGGGCCACTTCCTCAGTGACCTGACAGCACCCCCAAGACCTCTTCCTCACCTAAAGCAGAGGCCTCTGCCTCTGCCCCAGCTTTAGTCACCTGTCCCACCAATCCCATCTCCAACTGGATTAAGATCAAGAAACTAACACCCTACCGTACTCAGGAGACTCTGTTCCCAGGACAGGAGGTGTCAGACAGGGATGATTAAATTACCAAAGTACATGTTCCTTTGTCAGTGACAGACATAGCTCAAGGTAAAGAAAGATTTGATAGTTTTTCAGAGAATCCTGAGAGATACAAGGATGAGTTCGTTAATCTGGGCCTGTTATTGGGTGGAGTATGGACCAGCAGAGTCTTCCAGGTTCTTATTGTTCCGTTTGATGAATTAGGACAATGGGTGGGTGTGAGAGATTACTGTTTATTTTAGGGCAGAAATAAGAAAAAAAGGAAAGTAACAAGAGGAGTTCTCAAAAGAAGTTCTCAAAAGTAAAACAGATGCTGCATCCTGCAAGCAGAGCAAGGGGACAGCGATGCAAAGTCGATTCCTACTGTCATTTTATAGCCTGTCTGAGAGTTGATCCAGGTGGTCCCACTTGATCGCGTGCTAGATTGGCACCAGGTGCTAGGCTCAGCTTGTTCACATATCAGAAGATTGATAAGATGTGCCAGGTTCAGCATGTTCTCATGTCAGGAAATTGGTACCAGTGCAGGGCTTGGCTTGATCTCATGTCAGGCTCCGGAGCTGCTGCCCTGCATCTGTGGCTAATGTCTTTTCAATTGGCCACTTGTACCCGATTGTTCCAGCCATGTGGCCATACCCTAATCTTTTACTTCAAGCCTGTCTTTGTTCCTGAAATGGAGGGATGTGATTGCAGTATTTTTTTGAGACAGGGTCTTGCTTTGTAGTTCAGGCTGGCCCTGAGCTCTCTATGTAGCCCAGGCAAGCCTTAAACTCAGCAATCCTCCTGCCTCTGCCTCCTGAGTGCTGGGATGACAGGCATAAACCACCACGCCCAGCACTGTGGGGTGTGGTACTGATTCTGGTGGGCGTGAGTCACCATGCCCAAAATCATATCATTATATGTAGTTACCGGGATCAACCAGGGACCTTGCGCTTGCAAAGCAGGCAGGCAGAACCACTGAGCTAAATCTCCGGCCCTGTGATTGCAGTATTAACTCATTGCTGTCTCCTGATTAGAAGTAGTCTATTATGAAGTAACTGATGGGCTATCAGCTAATTGCTGGGTCATGGTATTCATGATTTTAGTGTCACCACTTTCATGGAGACCCAGGGGCTGTCAATCAAGCAGTTACTTCTTTGGAAGTCCCACTGAACTATTGCCCTGACGACTGGGGGTGTTCTAGATGTCCAGGCACTCCAGGACACACCTGCTTTGGCTGCAGTAGGCTTGAAACACCAAGCCCAGATGCCTCGACCCTGTGGCCACTTCTGATGACTGTAACCTCCTGATGGCTCTTCTTCCTCTGTCATTACTATCATTTTGAAAGTTCTCAAACAGAGCTAGAAAAAATGCACCCAATTGCACTCATGGGCAGCTGCTGCACTATACGAATAGCTCCGTCACACTCCTTAGGTTAGCTGAAGAGGGTTCCTCACAGTGTACTGACACCTCTTCTTGCCCCATGCTGTAACAGACCCAAGTAAGCCTCACTTGGGTGGGGCTCTACTTGTGATTCTTATTGTCTAGTGTAAGGGCCGGTACCATTTAACAGAGCTGGTAACAACAGGGGATACTGGCTCTGAAGAGTTCAGAGACTGGCAATCGAGACTAGCAACCACTGACAAAAATCAGTGGAAACCGGTGGCCAAGGTCAGCAGCAACAGGCCACAGAGAACAGCAGCGTTGACTGGTGGTTAATACTGACTGGCATAGGATCCCAGAGAGGCAGCAGAAGCTGCTGGAAAAGCTGAAAGCTGCCAAAGGAGCTCTGAAACTTGGTTGTTGAGGAACCTAGGAGCTGGCGGGATCTGAAACACTAAGGGCTGAGAGCTATTGGCCCTCTCGAGGCTCAGAGCTGCTAATGGAGTTGCACTTCATTGCATTTCCAGCTGAGTTGAGCAAAAGAAGAATTAGCTTACTGGTGACAATAGTAACTAATACACAGCTCTTGCTAAGTGCCAGACCGCCTTCTATGTGCCTTATATATATTAACCCACTTATTTTCACAATAACCACATAGCCTGAGTCTGTGACAAGGATGGGGAGGCTTGTTTTTGTAACTCACTTGAAAAAAAAAAATCTATATTCTCAGTCTACTGAGCGGAGTTCTATGGTCCTAGGGCAGTTCAGTGTTGTCCATTACGAACAATAATCCTGGGAAGGACCGGCAGGCATCTACATAGATATTCTCAACAGCTCCTGTGGTCAGGCTGCAAAGAATTCCTTACCCAGCTTGGAGTTTGTCTGATATGTCAGAAAATGTTAGCCCTTCTTGGTGGCTGGGTGGGGCTCAGTGCTGGTCCTTGTCAGCCACAGTCCTGTCTCGCTCAGCTAAAGGTTGGCAGTGGGAGGGAATAGCGTGAGAACAGCAGCATCAGTAAGGGTGTCTTTCGGATTTATACTGGGTGCTGGGACAGAAGAAACTGCAAACCTGCTTCTGTTATTTTCACAGTTGGTATTTGCTTCATAGTAGATTTTTTGCATAGATTTTGATTAAGATATTACTCTAAAACATGTATCTGTCTTGATTACTGAGGGTTTTTTCCCTTGTCCACCTGAATTTTTGCATCAAGGCAACAGCTTCACTCACCTCTATCATAGTCACAGTTCTTTTCTGGGAAGAATTGATCAAAGAAGATCATCAGCTTTTTGAAGTTGCTTTAACTGGTGATAAGTGCATGTTAAATCTGGGTCAGGCATTATTTTTCTTTGTGAGTGACTTTGTTGTTAAACCGTCTTTTAATTAATCTTGATCAGTAATACTGATGAATAAAAAAAGCTTTTGGTGATGCCCTTCCTTTGCTCCGTACATGTAAGAATCCATTTAATTCTAATAATAACCAAATAATCTGAGACTATGATAGGGCTTATTCTTGTAACCTGGTCAGAAATCTATGGCCTAAATCTGAGCAGAATTCTGTGAGCCTGGTTAAGAACTTCAATGTGGTTCCTAATTATTTTATCTTTCTCTCTCTCTCTCTCTCTCTCTCTCTCTCTTTCTTGCAATGGGGATTGAACTCGGGCCCTTATGCTTCCAATGTAGGTGCAGTACCACTTGAGCTAAATCCCTGGCCCCAGTTCCTAGTTATTTTAATGCATTATCACTGCCTGAGCTTTGATCCAAAAAACCACAGCCTCAGCCAAAATTTGAAAGTTTTGTTTAGCAATTTGAGACCCTTCCAAGAAGCCCATTCATTGAGGCTGAATGTGGATTTCTCTCATACCACAAGGGCCAGCCATAGCCAGGGCCTCAGGCATTGCTGGCCTCTCACAGGTCTGATCTGGGATCAGCAAACTTCTCACCTGGACTCTATCCTGGTGGGGGCATCAGTCACATACACAGGCCCTCCCAGCCACAGATCTCCGGACCAAGGAAGGAACAGAGACCCTCAAAACAGAAGCAGCAAATTAGGCAAAAAGGAGCCAAGGAGCAGGCACACTCCTCAGATGCACACAAATGAACAGCACCCCCTAACTCCTTTAATGAAATGTTCTAGAATGCTTCATTCTGGCTGCAAATATGTCAGCTTTTCCCAGCCAGAGAACCCTAGTAAAAGGTGATCCAGGCTTTGTTTTCATCCTCGTGGATCTGCCCACTAGGCTTCTGTTTATGGAGGGGAACCTGCGCTCTATCCAGGGTGGCCACAAGGCTCCAAAGAGGTGATGACAGAGCCAGTGAGAGGCCTGGGGGACCTTTGAGGGACCCACGATTTCTCAAACTGGCTGCTCAACTTGTCCACTACCCAAGAGGAAAGCAAAGGAGTGAACATTCTGGCACCAACACATCTCTAGAATCTGGAGGGCAAACCAGGCTGCTCAGTGAAAAGGAGGTGAACATGCTGTGGGGTGGGGCTCTGGTTGTTGGGGGCATGGCGGAGCCTGTGCACTTAGCTTCCTCCCTGAGCTGTGCCCATCCCCTTCCCTGTACCTCGGGGAAAACCGAAGGCTCGAAGGCGTTAAACCTGGATGTCCCACTCCCAGCCCACAAGGACAGTGGACCTAGAGGTTCAGAGACTCTGCCACATGGAATCCTTGGCCAGTTCTGCACATCTGAACAGGATACCCGGTTTACATCTCCACAGCCCAGCCATGCTTGTGTGTCAGGACCGAGTACACAAGGGAATGCCCAACAGGGACCAGTCCAGAAAGGGCCAGGACCGAACCGGTCACCCAGTGAGATAGCCTGGGCCAGGCTGGGCCTCCTGTGCCAGCAGGCCTGGGAGCCAACAATCCTCCAGGGCTGTGGGCCTGAGCTGGGTGATAAAGCAGCGACTCCCACAGAGGACTGTCATAGAGACACTTTGCATTGAATTTCTTCCCCAGGGAACTCAGTGCCACATCCCCCTTTCTGTATGTTGGGTGTCCTGGCTCTTTCTGAGCTCCTGAGGCCTGTGTAGTTCCCGTGGGTTTACCGGATGGAAAATTTATCAGACTCATCTCTCTAGCGGGGTCACCAGTCTCCATCGGCCAGCAGGGCTGAGCGGAGGGTGGGACGGCCCAGAGCAGGTAGTGCAAGGCTCCCGGGGAAAGCAGAGAGCTGTTGGACACAGTGGAGCGCTTCACCCAAACAGCTTCCCGGGCGAGGCGCGAGGAGAACAGGGCCTGGTAACTAAAGAACTGGACCTGAGTTCTCTGAGATGCCTCAGTGTTCTCAGCATTTAAATGAGAACCGGAAGCTCCAAAAGCTGTTGCCCTTGCAAGGACATGAGGGTGCCATCGTGCCTTCTCCCGATTCAGTTCCAGCATTACTGAAAGCAGACATCCTGGCGTCCAGTGTGGAGAAACCGAGCTATGGGTATCGCTGGGCTTGCCTGGCTTCTGATTCGGGTCTCCGCAATCTGTGTGACCTTGACGGTTCCCTTCCCCTGTCAGGCCTCACTCCTGTCTTAATTTGTAAAACGTTGTGAGCAGTGTGTAAAGTGCCCGGATGATCTAAACATAACACATTTGAATATATGGCCTGTGAGGTTGGATTCCTGATGCCTGCTAATGTGATGTTGCAGGGAACTCTTACAGGCCAGCTTGGCTGCTCTGTGGCCTCTGCGCGGTCACTGCCGCCCTCTGCAGGACTCTCAATCTTCTGCACCGCTCGTTCTCGTATTCCCAGCAGACCTCATCTACCAGGCTGGTTGTAAACAGCCTGATTTGCAGAGGAGGAAACTTGGCTTTGGGGCTGGCGAGACAGAGAGGAGCAGGGACACCAGCGGCGCGATAGTATATAGTGTTCTCAGCCTCAGCCACCTCTCCTTTAAGATGAGTGTAATAAATCCTGACCTGGGCTGGGGACAGAACCCTGCGGTAGACCGCTTGCTCAGCACGTGTATGCTTGCTTTGTTATGAGGAAAGCACTGAGCCTGCAAAGGGGACTTCCAATTGTGGATGTGTTTGAGGAACAACCAGGTTAGAATGTGAAGCTGGTGTAGGGAGTAGGTGAGATCAGAGGTGAGACAGGGCTTTCCAGACCTGTAAGAAGTTTAGGTTTCACACTAAATGTGAGGAAAACCCACTGAGAGGTTCTAAGTCTGTGCTTTCCAAAAGAACTTCTCACTGCAATCGGAATGTTCAGGAATCTGGATGAACAGTCCAGTAGCCATTAGCATCACCGTGTGGTTAGCAGAACTGATGTGGGGATGAGAGGGAGTGGCTTTCTTTCTGGTACTAGGATTTGAACCCAGGGCTTCCACACTGAGCTATACTTTCAGCCTTTTAAATTTAATTATATTTTAGTCTCATATAGGATCTCACTAAGACACTAAATTGTCCAGGCTGGGCTCAAACTTGCAACCCTCATACCTCAGCCTTCCAAAGAGTTGGAATTACAGCCACATGCTACCACTTCTGGCTTCAGTTTTCTTTAATTACCATTAGCATCGTATAATTTTTTTCTACCATTTTACTTTTAGTTTATTTGTATTTTTATATTTAAAGTGGGTTTTTTATAGCTACATGTAGTTGGGTTTTGCTATACAAAATAATCAGATAATTTCTTTTTAATTAGTGTGTTTAAACTATTATACTTAACATGATTTGTGTAAATATATGCTCATGATATTTATTTTCTACCTGTACTTCGCGTTTTTTTCCTTGTTTTACTTTATTGGTATATGTGGGTGAGGCTTTCATTTTATCTCCTTTCTTGGTTTACTACCAGTAGTTCTGTTATTTTCAATAGTTGCTTTAGGGTTTATGGTATACATGTTTACTTTCGTAACAGCTGGTATTTTATTTACACATTAGTAGAACTTTACAGTGGTAATGTTCCATTTCTCTCCTATACTGTTGCTACATATTTTCCTTGAATTTTGCTATGATTAAATTCTAGTTTAAAAATGTTTTTCCTTTACACAATTTAATGTCCTTTAAAGAGATTTACGTAATAAAGAATAAGCCTTTGTATTTATCCACACAGATATCTTCATTACTCTCTATATGGATCCAGATTTCTATTTGAAGTAATGTTCCTACTGCTTGAATGACTTCCATTATGGTTTTCTATAGTGAAGGTCTGGTGAGGCACTTTTTTGGTGTTACTGTGTAGCTGAAAAATATTTCCTTAGCCTCCTTTTCTGACTGTGTTGCTAGGTGAAGAATTCTGGGATGAACTTTTTTTGTGGTAACAGTTTTTTTTTTAATGTTTCTATGATTATGGTATCTTGAACTTCTTGGATCTGTGGTGTACAGTATTCATCAAATTAAAGTTTTGTGCCAGGAAAATTTTCAGCAATTGTCAACCCCTTCTCCCTCTCTCTCCCAGGGGATCTGTGTGTGTGTATATTTTACTATTTGAAGGTGTCTCGTAGGAATCACCAGTGTCCTATGCATTGATTTTTTTCCCCCCAGCCTTTTAACTTTCTTGATTTTGGATAGCTTCTAGACTACTAGATCAGGGAGGCATTGTTTACACATGGATTAAATGTGCTGTTAGGAAGTAGGGTCTAGTTGGAAGAAGCCGGTCACCGGAGCCATGACCTGGCAGGGTGTGTCTCCTGTCCTCATCCTGTCTTCTCCTTCTCTTCCTGGCTGCTGTGACACGAGCAACTTTCCTCTGCCAAACTTTTCCACCCACCTTCCTGCCATGGAACCAGCTGGCTATGGACTGAAGCTTCTCCAAACTGTGAGCCCAGAACAAATCTCTGCTCCTTGGAGCTGTGGACGTTCAGTATTTGTCCTATAGTAAAGTGACCAAGACACCGTGTCTTCAAGTTCACTGATGTTTTGTTCTGCCATTTATAATCTATCAGTTTTTAATATACTTATGTATATATATGTGATATATGTATATATACATATGTATATGTATATATATACATATATATGTGTGTGTAGCATTGCTGTTCTGATTTTTATTTTTATATTTTGAGACAGGGTCTCACTTTGTAGTTTAGGCTGGCCCTGAGCTTACTATGTAGTCCAGGCAAGCCTTGAACTCACAGCAATCCTCCTGCCTCTGCCTCCTGTGTGCTGACACATGAAGTCAGGAATCAGAATAAGATTACAACAACTGCTTCAATGTCCTTGCTATTCACTTTTTTTTTTTTTTTTTGAGACAGGGTCTCACTTCATAGTTTAGGCTGGCCCTGAGCTCACTATGTCTTGCTATTCACTTTTAAAAGTCTATGTCAGTTGTGCATAAGTTTTGATTGGTTGCTGTGACACTTATTATGGATCATATTTTTCCTCTTTTTTGCATGCCTGGTAGTTTGTGCTTAAATGCCAGACACTGAATTTTATTTTGCTGAGGGTTAGGTAGTTTTGTTTTCCTATGGATTGATTATTCTTGAATTTTATTCTGATACATGGTTCAGTTATTTGGGAGCAGTTTAATCTATTCTAGGTTGAAAAGATTTATTTTTGAGACCATACGGAGCACTAAGTCTAGGGTTAATTTTCTCCACTACTCCCACGAACTCTTCTGAGCACTCTAACCAGGGCCCCATGAGTCAGGAGCGTTTTGTGTTTGAGGCTGAGGAGAGGCATCATTCTCAGGGGCCTGAACCTTCCTCTGGGGATTGTTCTCTGTGATCTTTTTGAGTGTTTTATTCCTTGGCTTCAGGTAGCTTCTTCACGTGGATATATAACCACTGGAGAGAGGACTTGAATCAGATTTGCCATTCTGTCTGTTCAGCTTCTCCTCCAGCTTGCTGGGATCCTGACCGGCTCTATTTCTTCAACCCAGGGAGTCCATTGGTGTGCGCACTCTTGGCTCCTTTAGCCCCAGGCTTGAAACTTCCCGTGCAGTTATCTGGACCAAGTGTAGGGCTCCTTTATTTCCTTTCTCCCACTGTATTTCATTGTTTGATGTTCGGTGTCTTAAAAGATATTTTCCAGGGCCGGAGGATTAGCTCAGTGGTTCCGGCGCCTGCCTCGCAAGCGCAAGGTCCTGAGTTCAATCCCTGGTAACCACATACAATGCTGGGCGTGGTGACTCACGCCCACCAGCCATCAATACCACATACCACAGTGCCGGGCGTGGTGGCTCACGCCTGTCATTCCAGCACTCGGGAGGCAGAGGCAGGAGGATTGCTGAGTTCCAGGCTTGCCTGGGCTACATAGTGAGCTCAGAGCCAGCCTGAACTACAAAGCGAGACCCTGTCTATAAAAAAAAAAAAGATATTTTCCTATCCTTGCATTTTTAAAATTGTTCCAGGCAGAAGAGTTAATCTAACTAGAATCTCTAGTTGTCTTTTTTCCTTTTTTTAAAAAAAGTATCTTTATTGAGAAGATGATCCAGTTAATTTCAGGTACACTAATAGAAATAGTCTTTGAAGTTAGTATTTGAGATTTTCTCTGACTTCAAGGAGGCTCTCTTTAGCTATCACTTTTCCAGGTTCTTTCTGAAACACTAGTGTATATCATTTCTGAAGCAACCAGCCTTCTCCTACTTGCTTTTTGCCATAAGATCAATTGATTCAAGTGTGCCTTAGGCTTGCACTTCTTCATATTCTGTTGGAATAAAGTCAGTTGATCTAGGATAGGCTTTGGAGGTTTCTATTTTCTCTCTTCCTTTCCTCCTGGGAAAGAGTCTCACAGCTGTGGTTCTGTGAATGTGGTGGAGACAGTGGCAGTTTTTCCGATTGATAGCCCTGCCTTAGCGGGTGGATGCTTGTGTGGGGTGGGTCTCAGCTTGCTTCTCATAGCATGGGACCCTTGCGTTTCGGGATTCTCAGGATGCTGTACCCAAGGCAGAGCCTGTATCCCCCAGTGGGGGACGACTGGAAGGAAAAAGCCTCAGATTGCCACAGTCACCTAGAGTTTGGGCTCTGCCACAGGTAGCTGGGACGAGAAGAAAGATACTGGCAGATCGTTCCTCTTGGGGAGATGCCATAGCCCTTCCTCGGAGCAGCATGGAGAGAGTGGCCTGTACCCACTCGGGGTGGAACTTCTGTCACAGTGGGCTGACCCAACTGGAGAAGAAGGGAGCAGATTGTAGTTCCAACGAGTCAAACTGTATCTTCTTTTAAAATTAAAACAATTTTCAAAAAAAGAAGCTAGCCGAATGTGGTGGTGCACACTTGTAATCTCAGCACTTGGGAGGCTGATTTAGGAATACTGCTGCAAGTTTGAGGCCAGCCTGAGGCTACATAGTTCAAGGCTATCCTGAATGATATAACAAGACCCTGTCTCAAAAACAAAACAAAACTAAATTAAAACTATTTTTTCTAGTCACCCTAGCAAAATAGAATACAACCCTTTGACAGCTTGAATTTTAATTTCCTCAGCTCTTTAGAGGTGACTAACATTCATAGCCAAGCTGATCCTTAATGCAAACACAGAGGTTGGATTTGTTCTCTCCACCTCACTGGAGGACATGCAGATGTAGAAAATGAACTAAGGCACCCTTCCTGCATGCACACCCTCTGGCGGTCCCTTCTGTGTGGAACACTCCGAGCCTGGGTTATAGTCAGTGGCTTCCGGCTTCTGCCAGTGATGAGGGGGGTTTTGTGGCCACATGATGGCATTTCATTGTTGATTTTTCACCCACTGGGTATGCATGTTCTTTGCAAAGAACCAGACTTAGAGCTTGTTAGCTCAGGGTTCAGAATAATTAACCTGGATGTACAGCCACAGCCTGCTGCTGGCCCGCATTTCCTGAGCAGCGGCTCAGGGTTGGGCTCCCGGTGAGCATATCTAAGGTATGTGCTTCCCTAGTCCGCAGTTCGGTGTTCCATGCAGGTCGCTGTTCAAAGTTAGCATCATGATTTTGAACTCATGTGCTGACCACAGCAAATTCTAGGTGCATCTTAATATACTTCTCCAGGCCCCAGTGAAAAGATAAAGAAAAGTCTGGTTTTGATCTCACTGTTTTACAACCAGATCTTTGAAGTGTGTAAATCATGCATGTCCCTTCTCTTCGGGGTTACTAGTAGCTCCGAGTGTTTTTTTCTTTCCATCTAAATGAATGAGGCATCACCTTAGTGATTCAGAGCTGGTTATTCTCATGGGACAGTGCGTCTCAGCACAAGGCCTCCACTGGGTTCATCCAGCTGCAGAACTCGCAGAGGTTTATTGTCCTTCAGCTTCATCAGCTTACAAACTCAGATGGGTGAGCTGTGTTCTGTGGTCCATTTAGCTTAACTGGTGGATCAGTCCAGGAATTCCAGGTGTTTTTTGTTATTTTTAAAAATCTTACCTGTGAAGGATCATTTAGAAAAAAAAAAATCCAGCCTCCTGGGGAATAGTTTGTCCTGGAATGCTGGTTTTTAATTACTGCAGGCCACATTTCCACTGCTTTCTCGCTTCGCAGGAAGTTTCCCCCAAAAGGGTCATGTGTGAAAAATATGGCATTAAGGCCCTTGAGCATCAGGGTGTGTGTCCATCCCGAGTGACGCCATCCCTGAAGTCAGAACTTTTCCACTCTGAGACGTCTAACGGGTATATTTCCTCTTTTTTTCCATGGAACTTGGACACAGGGCAACAGCGTGTTTGAAACCTAGAGAGCTGATGGCTGCATCCCTCTCACCATACAAAGCCTGTAGAGAAACCAAAGGCTACAGCCCATCACTGTTTTTCACTAGAGCTAGGCCGGAGGCACCTGTGACAGAGGTTTTGTTTCTAAGAGTTGATGTCTTCTGAGTTCACCAGGAAGTCATGAGTCCTGTGATACGCTGCGGGGCAGACTTCACTAACAGGCACAACAGGTACTGTTCTCACCTTTCCTGGGAGACCTTGTCCTGTAATTTGCTTATTGGAAAGAGGAAAGTGTCTCCATCCAAACTCCCTCCCCTAGTGGCCATGCTAAAGAAAGCTGCCTCGGTTTATACCGGCAGGTAGCTTTCCATCCACTTCCACTCTGATTTGGATTGGGCTGACCAACAACTAGGCTGTTGGGCCACACGGCTCACCTTCTGTTATATGCTGTGGCAGCTGGCTCTTTGTATTCTGCAAGTCCCAATACCTGGACCTTTATCCTCTTGAATCCAGAGGGTGTGGCATAAAGTAAAGAAGGTGAACGGCAAAGCTTTGATGCAAAATACTGGACTGTGTTCCACAGGAAGGCAGTTTGTTTCCTTCAGACATCTTTGAAAAAGACCATCCGGAGGACCACTAGTCTTATGTACTGTGGGGAGGTGGGAAGCTTGGAGGAGGACTTCTCATTTTAGCCAGTGGTAACTGATTTATATTTGTATCAGAGGGATTATATTTGAATTTAAAAAACTCTTCCTTCCCCCAGTTCTCTTTAAGGCTTCATCTGGTGAAAGGGGGCCATAGTTGAGGGAGGTATATCTATAAATTGAACTACTTTCCTGAGGTGACCTCCTGTTCTTTGTCTCCTGCTTACTTTTGGAAGAAGTATTTTCATTTTCATTTCAGTTATAGGTAAATTACTGCAGTAATTTGGGAAGTAACCCTCTTTTCCAGGCTGTCTTTTGATGCTGTGTTATTGTATCAAAGTTAAGTCAGGAGTGTCAGGGATGTAGCTCAGCTGCACTGCGTCTGCCTGGCAAGTGCAAGATCCTGAGTTCGACCCCAAGTACTGCCAAAAAAGTTGAGTCAGGAGACAAACCTAATAGCAAAACAATAATTTGCACTGTAAGCCTTTACTATTAAGAGTTGTTAACCCATGAAAAGGATTAAAAAAAGATGGTTCTCTAGTCACCAATCCAGAAAGCAGATACTATGTTGAAGAAGCTGGAGCTTAGGAACAAAGAACTCTGGCACAGGGCCCCACACGAGGCTGAGTTATAGATCTATCTAAGGAAGTTTGACTTTGCAGGGACATTTAGCCTACTGGACGCAAAGAAACTTGTCCCATAGCATAAACCAGAGCTGGTACATAGGCGCAACTATTGCCTGAAAGTACAAGTCAGCATGGGGCTGGAGCTGAGCAGGTTGTAGGAGTAGTTTTTGGGGTGTGGAGATGACTTTGAGGTTGCAGTGGGAACTGGTCTGGATAAGAAGTAGCTGGGGATTTATATTTTAGCTAATAAACTTTCCCTAGGAATCTGGAAAATGAGTCCTGAGCTAGGAAGATGCTATTTTTTTTTTTTTTAAAGACAGGGTCTTCCTTTGTAGTTCAGGTTGGCCCTGAGCTCACTATGTAGCCCAGGATAGCTTTGAACTCATAGCAATCCTCTTACCTCTGCCTCCCAAGTGTTGGGATGACAGGTGTGAGCTACCACTCCCAGCATAGTATGTGGTACTGGGGATCAAACTTCGGACCTTGTGGTTGCCAGGAAGATACAGGAACCACTGAGCTAAATCCCTGGCCCAGCAGATGCCATCTTTAAGTCCACCTTGTGGAAGGGAAAGGGAACATTGGTGGTCAGCAGTGAATTGGCAGCCAAGAGCTGGGTGTGTACTAGGGCCCTACCTACCTCACCACAGGCAAGTGCAAGGTCCTGAGTTCGACTCCAGGTACTGCCAGAGGTTTGGGGGGAGGCTAGAGGAAAGACTCCTACCAAAGACAGTGAGGTTGGGACCAAACTCTAGGGCTCAGGAGTAAGTGCTCGTCATGACTGAATGCCATGCATAGCATCGAGTGATGCTAGTTAAGGTAGCTGAATAGCTCTTGTAGCTCTTGTTCTAGAAATGCCTCGGAGACGGCTCTGGACAAAGGGGTCCTTCTCATTATTCTCAGTCTTGGGGCAGAGGTGTGTATGTGTGTGTGTCTGTGTGTATGTGTCCAGTTCTACAAGATCACTTCTTTCTCTAATCCAGAGTCACCCCACGCCAGGCTTAGCATGGAGGGAGATCTGAAGGGACTGTGTTCTCTGGAGAGAACGGGGCCCCAGGGTGATTAAGAGAGTGTAAGGCACCCGCAGGGGATGAGACTGAGTAGAATTCTTGCTCCTCTTCCTTCTCAGACCTTTTTTGGTTTGCTATTTGCTTGTTTTTGCCACCAGGTGGCGCTGTCGACTCGAGTGTATATATAACAATTGCCCTGAGATTGGAGCAGGAAGGCGTAGGGCAGCAGCAAGGAGCTGAGCACGCCGTTGTAGGGTAGAGCTTGCTTGCACAGCTCAGAGGGCTGAAGTCCAAGGGCGCCTTTCCTCAGCTCTGTGATCCGTGCTGCACCTTGGAAAGAATCGTTATGGGAATATTTACACCACAGAAATCACCAAATGCTACACAGTAGGTCTTCTTATCTCCTCCACACACCCCGAGTAGGTCGTCAGACATTTACCGCTACATGGCCCTGACCGCTGTGACCAGTTAGTGACACTGACTGTGTAGCTGAGTTTGGGCAGCCCAACAGTTTGATTAAGGCTTGTTCTCTCCATAAGCTTGTAAAAATTTAATCTCCACGAGATACTAAGGACCAGAGGTAGGACCAGAGCTGGGCGTGGCAGTGCAACTGTCCTCTCAGCACACTGTACGCTGAAGCAGAAGGATCTTGAGTTGGAGGCTCGCTGAGGCTACAGCTATGTAGTATGTTCATGGCCAGCCTGGACTACGTAGCAAAACCCTCTCTCAAAAGAGGGAGGAGGAGGAGGAGGAGGAGGAGGGCCAGGCAGGATCTTTAACAGGACATGAGAGAGCTGCCTTCACAAATGGATTAACTCATTCATTCAATTAATGGATTAATGGGTTATTCTGAAAGTGGGTTGGACACGCAGGCGGTTTGGCCGGGTCACACACACACTCTGTCTCTTGTCTTGTGTCCCTGCCTGCACCACTTCAGGACTCTGCCCGCAAGGCCCTCACCAGGTGTCGCCTCTCAGCCTCAGAGAGACCAGGGGCTGTGGACCAAAGTACATTTATAACGTACCCAGTATACTAGTCATTGCTTGCGAGAGTCCGATGTGGGAGAGTGGAAAGCATCTGTCGTGGTGCTGGAGACCGGAGGATCCACTTGAGGGCCTGGGCCCATGGCAAGCCCATATCAGGAGGCCGAAAGATCTGCACCAGGAAGGCCCAAGGGCCAGCGCAGGAAGCTGAAGTGTCTGTGCTGGAAGGCTGAGGGGTCTGCACTGGAAGCCAGGAAACGATGTCCAAGATGAAGATAAGGACCGAAGCTCCCCTAAGAAAGAAAACAGCCAAAGTCCTTTTGAAGAAAACCCACCAGCACCCTTCCAAAGCAAAGCAGCTGCAACGAAGCTCCCTCCAGGAAGATCAGCTGAAACCCTCCCCTCCATTCTTTTATATCACTCCAGCAACAAACCTGAAGTGGGTGGGTGAGCCCCGCCCGGAACCACGCTGAGCCAATTCAGCTGGGAGTTCCCTCGCTCGAGTTGACAGTTAATCAATTAACCATCACAGTCCACCCCTTGTCACTTTGATAATCAGACATATTTCCTTAAACCATTAGCAGTATGCAGTACAGATTTGCACTAGACAGCAGTAGAGCTGAACATGTGCTTTCTTTTTGATCCACAGTTCCACAGTTACCATAGCATTAATTGCTAACTGCTACATTATTTGTAGCAGCAGGAGACCTTTCCTGTTCTGGGCCCTACTGAAAACTAGCAGGATGTAGTGTGGTGGTGTCACTGCTTGCCTGCCAAGCGCAAGGTCCTGAGTTCAATCTTGGGTTCTGGAAAATAAAACGAAACACCTAACAGCTTTCTGAGCCACTCTGTTAACAGTCTGGAGTAAAACACTTCATTGAGGACCTCACTGCAAGGTATTTATTTACCCAGAAGACAACATATTTCTGTCCAAACGTGTCCAGAAATGTTTATCAGAACACAGTAAGGCATGCAATAAGTGATCAGTAAATACTCAAATGAGTGGTAGAGGAGAGAAAAGAAGTTATTTGAGACGACTGAAGCTGGTCATTTGTGGAGATGGGTAGGGTCAGGGGTGGGGAATGAGGCTGGGGTACCACAGAAGTTGTAAGCAGGTGGTCAAGGTGGGGGCTGGGCGCTCAGCTGAAGCTGGTTAGTCAGGGCTGCTGGGTGTGAGCTACTCCCCGGGCTCCTGTGGTGCGTGTAAAGGAAAGAACCTGGGAAAGAGCAGAAGGGAGGCAACATTTCGCTGCGGTCCTCCAGTACCCTCTACTGGTGAGATTTAGCATTACGCCATTAGGCAGAGGAGAGCAGTTCACCTCAGGTTTCTAGAGTTGGGTGAGGGCACGTGGATTTGGAGCGCAGGCTCTAAATTGATAATTCATTTCATCCATCTGTTTTTCTACTCCTAGCCTTCTAAACACATTTCAATTTTTAGAAACTGAAAAACGACTGTGTCTTCATCAGATACAGCTCTCTTCTACACAAACATTTTCACTGTCTCCCCCAAAGTAGGAGACAGACTCCTGAGAGGCCGTTGTCTCACAGCCAGCAATATTTATTTCTCCTCAGATGTGGTCCTAGCTCCACTGGTTTTTCTTTTAAAGTGTAAATAGAATAATGGCTCTAGGGAGAAATGAGAACATGGTTAATAAATACAAACATGTTCATATGCATGATAAGCAAAGAAAATATGCAAATTACTATAATTTTATTTTTAATTGCCATCAATAAGATCAGATAAAATGTAGGACACTCGAGCAACAAATGATTTTTTAAAAACTATAAATATAGGGCCGGAGATTTAGCTCAGTGGTTCTGGCGCCTGCCTCGCAAGCGCAAGATCCTGAGTTCGATCCCCGGTAACCACATACAATGCTGGGCATGGAGACTCATGCCCACCAGCAATCAATACCACACACCACAGTGCTGGGTGTGGTGGCTCACGCCTGTAATCCCAGCACTCGGGAGGCAGAGACAGGAGGATTGCTGAGTTGGAGGTTTGCCTGGGCTACATAGTGAGCTGAGGGCCAGCCTGTACTACAAAGCGAGACCCTGTCTCAAAAAAAAAAAAAACAACTATAAATATATTTCAAATATTACCGAGGACAAACAGGCTAAAAATACTGTTATCCAGCCAGAATTTAAGTTTCATTGGGCATCCGTACTTTTGTTTACCAAATGTGGTAACCCTAGTGTCCTTACTTTGATTTCTCTTGCTAATAACACATAACACAGACTAAATTATGATGAAAAGAAGTTTATTTGGTGCATAGTTCTGATCCAAGGTCAAGGAGCCGCATCTGAGTCCTGAAAGGTTGTAGGGCATCACATGGCAAGAGACAGGGAATGTCACTGTGACCGAGCCAGGCTGGCTTCTGTGGCACATGACTTCAAGACCACCCATTAGCACCTGAATTTATTAGTCCAGTGATTGGATTATCCCATTTGTGAGGCAGAGCCCTAATCCGCTCTGAAAGGTCTCACCTGTTCCTATCTTATAATGGGAATTACCTTTCAGGTGGATTTCAGAGAGGAAAAGCCGCAGCTGCAATTTGTTTCTTCAACTGTATTTGTTTACTCTTCAGCTTCCACCATGGCTGGTTATGGAGCTGTACCTGTTGGGGGAGGATCTAAACCTTCATTCTTGAAGGATCTGGGCATGAAAAGTACTAAGTTGCTTAGTGCTCGGGGCTCTGGATAAAGTCCCCGCTTTGTGGCAGCTGCTCAGTTTCCTCTTGATAATTAAGATTGATCTGTGCAGCTAGCAACATGGCGTCCCTTTTTCTGACTGCATCGCCTGGTAGAAGCATTTTATTCTGGAGAATTAAGACTCCAAAGCAGCAGAGTTCAGGGTTTCTGGGAGAGAAAGTAAATGTGATCTGACTCTGGGACTAGATTTCACTGTAAAAGAAGCCACTCCTACTTCTAACCCTTGTTTCTCAGACCCTTATATTCTGGCTTCTGGGAAGATGCATGTGGTATTAACTATGCCTTTTCACACACACACACACACACACACCCGCCCCCGTGCTTTGACATCTGGGGCTTTGCTGACCCTGGAGAGAGCATCTCCCAGGGTTAGCTACTTCCTATATGTAGCTGCCTACCTTTCATATGCAAACCAAACTATCTAGACCCTATACCCTTGAATACTTCTGTAATTAGAATTTCACACTCTGGAGTGCCTGAGCACTCCAGGACCAGTTTCCCTAGTTGTCACTGTGTCCCACAGCCCACTGTAGTTATTCAAACTAGTGAATCCCAAACCTCAGGGTTCTTCCATTGTAAGATCCAACTTGATATAAAAACAGCCACTTTGTTAACAGCCTGCACTTTGTGTCCTGTAACCTCCCTGTGAACCTGGTACTTGTTTCCATGGGAACTGTCCACCCAATTGATGCACGCAGCCGCAGACAGTATGTTTTTAGTATGCACTTTTCTATAGTAACACATGAGAAACAGTGTTTTTAGAATGCTGACACTTTAGTAATAGAATGATCTAACCATTGCTATTGGCTTCCGTAACACACTTCTGCATAGAAACCTCTTAGTAACAGGTAATAAATAATAGTAATAGATTTTGGATTTAATAAGTAATAGATTTTGCCTTTAAATAGTGTGCCTTAGTCTAAGTGGGCACCTTCTTTTGCATGGCAGGATGGCCCCCAGCTGGGTAGTAAAGCTCTTGGTTGGACTTTAAGATCTTGTGGTGTCCAGAGTTTGTCTCGGTGGGACTTGGTGCCAACGCCCATGATTCTCCCTCTTCCCTGCTTCTTGATTTACCTTGTTGTTTCTCCATGTGACCTTGTGTGGCATGGTTTGTCCTCTTGAGATCTATGAACAAAACCAATGTCTTCTTTTATTCTAGTCATTTCCGTGTCTGTCTTAATTATACCTGGTTAAAATGAGTCCTGGGCACCCTTAAAACATGGAGTCATGTACTGGCCTTTGATTCGAAGCATACAAGTCAGAACTCATATTTTAGGGTGACAGCCCCCCAGCTCGTATGGTCACGGTCTCCAGTAGGCTCTCCACTTTTGGTTAGGCTGGCGGTCTCTGGGCGATGGGTGTGTGGTAAGAGCAGCTGATTCCATGCTGCCCTTTTCTCTCAGTGGAACCAGCTCCTTGATTAGACACATCGCTGTGGGGGTGCCATGATGGTGGCTACAGTGTCTCATGAACCCAGGGATGAGAAAAGCAGTATAGGCTGGGATGGCAGTTCCAGACCCAGAACGTGTGCCCCTTACAGGCTAGAAGGATTGTAATGCAGCCAACCTGCCACCAGGGGGCTGGGTGGTGCCCCTGAGGCACCGACGCTGTCAGGAGGCACAGATGAGCCACTTGGTGTCACCAGCAGTCGGGTCAGCCTTGGAGAGGGAAAGAGCCTGTTGACGTGCTCACGTGCGGTCCCTGTGTACGCCACGTGACAAGCGCCAGTGCCCATGAGCTCACTGGGAAAACACCGGGAACCCGGGGGAGGGGTCGGCTTACACCCATGGAGTGCGAGTTTTGTCCCTCTGATTACTGGGGCTTCCTATGGGGCGTGTCGATAAGCCGTTCGATGAACACTGGTGTGAGCTTCGCTGGCCTTCTCATGGTGTCGAAAGGGCCAGCCCTAGACCTCTTCTCACACTTCCTCAATATTCGTTTTCAAATATTGCACCTTCTGAGTGTCTGGCTACCGAGTCAAGCTTCTAGCAGCTCCTCACACATTCCTGGAGACCTGTATTTCTTTTATCCACCAACGCAGACCATCTTGACAATGCAATGTGCCTGCCGGTCCCCTGCCCCGGAAGCTGCACTTCAGCGCAGTGCCTCAGGGCCTCCCCGTACGGGGCTGGCCGCAGGGCTGCGTGGCCCACACAGATCCTCTCCGCTTGTGGTGAAGCCCAGCCCGGGCTTACCGTAGAGGCTTCTCACCGTCTCTCCACACTCAGCTCTGGCCACCTCGTGTGTGAGTCAGGGCACCAGCCCGTGTGGCCCGCCGTGATGGGGCACATCTTGCCTCTCGCCGTCGAGGGAGCCACACTTCGTGCGCATAGCAGATGCTGTGGGCTGCCACAGCTCATCTGGTCTTTCATAGTGGTTGTCCTGGGTGGTCGTGTGGGTTCTGTGGTCGAGAGGACTCGCCCCCGGGCGGGGAGACAGCTCAGCGGTGGAGCACTTGCCTAGCCTCCTTGAGATCTAGGTCTGCTCTCCAGAGCGAGGGAATAAAGCGGCTCAGTTCTGTGGCTTTATGCTTGGCCCCGTGGTGGGTATCCTGCCTTCCTCCTCAGATCCTGAGCTACCCCGCCCTTATCTCTGGCCCCGCCCCCTGTGTGTGGCCCCGCCCCTCGGGCTCAGCCTGTGCTCATCACTGGCCTGCGTTCTCTCTCTGCAGCCTGGGATACTCAGCCCAGGGTGGGTGAGGTCGGCCTCTGGTGCTCTGGAGCAGAGCACAGGTGCTACGTCTGCTCCAAGGAGAAGGGAAGGGGTGACCAGCGCTGTGCCACATCCTGCCCCGTAATGTGACAGATCGTTTGCAGATTTGCAGACTTCATGGCCAAGAAACGTTACCCAAAGTGAGCTGAAGAAGATAACGAGATTAACTGACTTGAGTTGATGGACTCATATATAGGACAGAGTAGACGTATTCTCTCCAAGCAGAAAGGGAACACACAAAACTTGACTACTCTGGACAGGATTTTTGTATTCCCCTCAAATTCCCGTGTCAAAATCTAATCCCCAGTGTGATGATGTTAGAAAGTAAAGTCTCTGGGAAGTGATGACGCTCTCCTGCCACGGAAGGGAACAGCCAAGAAGGCACCATCTAGCAACAGGAGAGTGGCCCTCTTGGGACAGAGCCTGCTGGGACCTCCATCCTGTTCTTCATGGCCTCCAGACCTGGGAGAAATAAACTTGCAGTTGTTCATAAGCTCCCAGATCTATGGGCTTTGTTATAGTAAACTGATTAGATTAACACATGGACCACATACTGGGCCATAGCAGAAGCTTAAACAAAATTTAAGTGAACAGAATCATTCTTTATATAGTCTGTGGGGGAAAATACTAGAAATTCATAACAAAGATATGACTCCTATACTTGGAAATAAATATGCTCCTAATGACTTATAGATTCTCCAATTAGAAATTAGGCAACATTTGGAACTAAAGAATAGTGACGCCACCCACAAGGATACAACTAACATGTAAAGGGAACTCCATAGCCATAGATGTGCACAGAAATTCTGTAAAAGGTAAATGAACTGAAGTCAATGAGCTAAGCACATAGTTTAGAAAGTTAGCGAAACAATCTTAAAATTAGAATGAAGGAGCAAAGAAAGGACAAATATGAAAGAAATAGATCACAAACATCCAGTGACGGTAACACATTACAGAAAATTAGGAGATGGGTTGATTCTGATATTACTGAAATAGAAAATGAGTTGGTGAATTTATCAAGAATGAAGAAAAGAAGATGCAAATCACTCATGTCAGGAATGAAAACATTCCTGACATTTTTCTAGGTGCGGAATACTGAGAACGGATAATTAGGGTGTGCTATAACAGGAGTGTGCCAATAAATGAGAACAGTCTTAGAAAAATCTATACCTGTCTACACATGTATATTACTCAAGAAGGAACAGGAGGGCTGAGGATGTAGCTTAGCTGTGGCGCCCTCGCCAAGAGGAAGCGAGGCTGTGGGTTCAGTCCCCAGCAGCACACATAGAACACACGCACACACAGAGAACACATGCACACACGCGTGCGTGCACGCACACACACACACGTCTAGCAAATCTCAGGTCTTCTGGGGTATGAAGTCAGTAACCAGAAATCTTCACTCAGGAAGCTGGAGCAGAGGTGCCCGCAGGCACCAGCCACTCTGGAAGCAGGGGCAAGAGGATGGCTTGGAAGAGGAAGCTAAGGAAGCACAGGGAGACCCTGTCTGACAAGACAGCAAACAAAACTGGCTCAGAACTGCATTAAACTGTTTTTACAGAACCCTAAAAAATTCGACTTAAACGAATTCTTCCAGGGAGTAGAACACTTACTTTAGAGAATGCCTCAAATTAAGAGGCTAACTCAAGCTTGTTTGCAAAATGTGCCAAGGGGCAGTGAAAGAAGAATGAGTACAGGGCCGGGATGTAGCTCAGTGGTGCTGCTGCCTGCCTGGCAGGCACAAAGTCCTGAGTTCGATTCCCATTACCACCAAAGCTCCACTCCACTCAG
>PVIC010029898.1:0-22244 GCA_004025085.1 Thryonomys swinderianus
TGGGGATTTAGCCGAAGTGGTACTGCACCTACCTTGCAAGCACAGGGCCAGAGTCCAATCCCTAGTACTGCAATAAACAAACAAACAAACAAACAAACCAATATCAATCAATTATATTGAAGATGTAGTTAAAAACCTACCAATGAAGAAAAGCCTGTCATGACTGAGTAGGATCCATCTCAGGGATACAGAGATGCAATAATTATAATATGCCATATTAACAGACCCAAAGACAAAAGAGGTATAATACTCTTAATAGATCCAGAAAAACATTTGACAAAATCCAACGTCCATTCATGATAAAAAAAAAAAAACCTACAGGAAATTGGAAAATGGTCTTTATTTCAATTTGATAAAAGCCACACAGGACAAACCAATAGCATCACACCAGACTGACAAAAACTGCTCTCACTCTAAAATCAGGAACAAGACAAGGATATCCACTGTCACCTCTCCTATCCCATATAGTTCTGGAAGCATTAGCTGGAGCAGTTAGACAAGACAAAGAAATAAATGGAATAAAGACAGGAAAGGAAGGAATTACATTATCATTATTTGTGATACTGTTCATAGGAGACCCCCAAAATACCAAAAGACTTCTAAATTTAATAAATAAATTCAGTAGTATAGCTGGATACAAATTTAACACTCAAAAATCAGTATCATTCCCTATAAACAATTACAAATTCATTGACAGGAAATTAGGGAAACAACATAATTTATAATAGCATCCAAAATATGAAATACCTAAGAATCAATCTAACAAAGGAAATAAATGATCTTTACATGGAAAACTACAGTACTCTGAAAAAAGAGATTAAAGACATCAGAAAATGGAAAAATATCCCTTGTTCTTGTTTAGGAAGTACCAATGTAGTAAAAATGGCCATACTTCCAGAATTGTTACACACATTTAATGCAATCTCAAGAAAAATACCAATAGCAAAGTGCAGAATTAGAGGAAACAATCCTGAAATTCATTTGGAACCAGAAGACCTAGAATAGCAAAAGCAATTCTATGCTGGGTGTAGTGGCTCATGCCTGTAATCCCAGCACTCAAGAGGCAGAGGCAGGAGGATTGCCATGAGTTTGAGGCTATCCTGTGCTACACAGTGAGTTCAGGGCCAGCCTGAACTACAAAGTGAGAACCTGTCACAAAACAAAAACAAAATCAAACAAATAAAACCTTAAAAAACTAAAAAAGCAAAAAAAAAAACCCGAAAACAAAACAAAAGCAATTCTGGGCATCAGAGGCAAGGCAGGGGGTGTCACAACCCCCAGCTTGACATAACTATAGAGCTACTATGATAAAAACAGCACGGTAGGGCTAAGGATGTAGCTCAGAGGTGCCGCACCTACCTGGCAAACACAAGGTCCTGTGTTTCATTCCTGGTACCAAAAACAAAACAAATCACCAGCATGGTACTGGCAGAAAACCCAAAGAAGTACAAACAAACAAAACAAACACACAAAAACAGACCTGAGGATCAGTGGAACGTATTAGGAGAAGAAACAAATCCAAACACACTCAGTTGTCTTAACTTTGACAAAAGAGCCAGACACTATCCCTGGCAGAAAGAGTCTCTTTAATAAATGGTGCTGGGCCGGGCGTGGTGGCTCACGCTTATAATCCCAGCACTCAGGAGGCAGAGGCAGGAGGATTGCTGAGTTCGAGGCTTGCCTGGGCTACATAGTGAGCTCAGGGTCAGCCTGAACTACAAAGCGAGACCCTGTCTCAAAAAAAAAATAAAATAATGGTGCTGAGAAAAGTGACTTTCCATATGCTGAAGATTAAAAATAGACCCATAAAAATGTTTCATTATGCACTAAACTAAAATAAAAATGGATCAAATATCTAAATATTAAAACAGAAACACTAAATCTACCAGAAGCTAGAATACACGGAACTCTTGAAGACATTGGTATTCACAGACTTTATGAACAAAATCCTGATTGCATAGGAAATATCACAAAAAAATCAACAACTGGGATCTCAACTTACTAAAAAACACAGCAAAAGAAACCACCAACTGAGTGAAGAGAGCCCACAGTGCAGGCACACCAGCAATGCATCCTGGGACAGGCTGAGCGCACAGGAAAGGACTTTCTCATTCATAGCAGCCTTGGCTTCTTTTTATCTTTTCCACACATGGCAGTCCTCGTGATGCCTGTGAAAGCTGGAGCCTTGTCTTGAGGCAAATGAAGCTGTATGCGCAGGCCATGGCCCTGACTACATGGGCCATCGGGCCTCCTCCCAGGGCAACATACGACTATCGCATGTTGAGGTTACAACACTGCTTTTCCTCTCATTCACTGCCTTTGTCATGCAAATGTAGCTCTCAAAACTAATCTGTGAATTTCTGATCACAGGACACCTTTTGTTACAAACGTCACCGAGCAATGAGCCAAGTGACCCTGATGAGCATTCATGCTTCCCACCACCGCAGATCTCTGACATCGCTAAGCATTTAACAGGCTTCCAACTAAGTAGGACACTGTGGCCCATGAAGTCTAAACTTAGTGAGACCATACCTCAAAAACAAAAAAACACAAAACGGTCTGGGGTGTGAAGTCCCTCAGTTCAACACTTCATAACAAAAAAGATTTAACTACCTCTGTTGCCTCCCGGTGAGTAATCAGAAAAAGGGAAGAGAAAGGGACAAATTTTGTGGCAGTAGAAGAAAACAGTGCCGGCATCTGGAGGAAGAACAGAGAAGAGCGATGCTTCTTAGACAACAGCTCCTCAACACTGGCGCTCAGACTTTCTTCACCGCTGTGAGAAGACAGTCCCGCACGCTGCAGCACATTTAGCAACGTCTCTGCCCACGCGACGGATGCCAACAGATGTGACAGAAGCGTTGAAGACGTTGCCAAGAATCCCTGAGGAGAACTGCCCCAGCTGCAGCACTTGCCCGGACCCCAAGCCACCACCTCCATCAAGTGGCAGCTGCAGGAAGACCTTCTGCTGGGCTTGTCCTTCTGTCCACGTGCTACGAGGAAGAAAAACTGATGTGGATGCGGGTGGTCCCAGGCTAAGCTGCTGTGGCCGCCGCCATCTGCAGCTGCCCCTGTCTGCCGGTTTGACTCAACCCGGCTTCAGGTCTCTAGAGACCCTGGGGAACGTCACGTGCGGCAAATGAAGCTACAATTATTTGGTGACACTGGCCTGGGACTTAACTGACGTCGTGATGGCACAGATCACATTTAACAATAGATCCTAAGCCCATGTGGCTTTTACCCTGTGAGTTATGTTTTTGCATACGAAGAAAATAATATGGATGAGACAGGTGTCTCTCCACTGAGCAGAGGTTGGTTGCTTTTTCAGCCTGTTTATTTTTAAATTTTGTTTTTAGTTTTACGAGATAATCTTGTTATGTAGTTGAGGCTGGGCAGGACTTTGTCTGGGCCTTCTAGGTGCTGGGGATGACAGGCGGTGTGCCCCCACTTCCAGTTTGTCTTCTGTTGCTGACAGTGACACCAAAGATCCTTTAACCCCCTGGCACAGATAACAACAGCCTGGCCTTAGGATACCTCTTGGTGCTTAAGATCATGAGGCTCAGTCTCAGCTGGCTGTCCGGGGTCTCAGCTGGAGGGGAAGACGGGGATCCAGCCTGCAGGCTGGCTTCACTGGCTGCTTCGAGTCCGACTGGGGACGGCGGCGGGACAAACTGAGTGGATTTGGTTCTAGACCTGCCAGCCAGATTCATCAGAGTGGCTGGGCAGCGAGACAGCGTGTTTGTGGAGAAGTTGAAGCTGCGTGCTCAGGCCTCAGGCCTCAGGCCTCAGAGCGAACTGTGAGGGAGGAAGCCTGCCAGGCCTGTGTGTCCCGGCACGTCCTGCTGAGTGCTCTGCCTGGGCGTCTCAGGCTGCGCTGGCACCTTCTGAGCAGCCTTGAGGATGAGGTAATGTCTCTGCAGGGACAGAGCGGACTTGCCTCCACTTGCTGTAAAAGAGGTGAAGCTCAGAGCTGCTCCCCACTCACAGCCCACTGCCTACGGACCCTTCATATCACCTTGGGGTTTGCGGGACAAGAAACTGCCACAAACAGGAAAGTCAGCTATTAATTTTGGTGTAAGTAAACGGTCTGTTGTTTCTGACCGAGCAGCCCGTCCTCTGCCAGCACTCGGGAAACTGGCTAAACTTGCCACATGAGAGCTGGGGGAACATCAAGCACTGGCAGGGACAGTGTTGCACTCTCAGACTGGGGAGACTAGCAAAAGAGACCCTGCCTCAAAAAAGGGAGGAGCGGGCAGGTGAGGATGAAGCTTAGTGAGAAGACTCTGGGCTCGAAAATCAGAACCAGGGGCCAGGCACAGTGGCTCACGCCTGTCATCCCAGCACTCGGGAGGCAGAGGCAGGAGGATTGCAGGCAGTTTGAGGCTTTCCTGGGCTACATAGTGAGCTCAGGGCCAGCCTGAACTACAAAGCGAGACCCTGTCTAAAAATAGTAAAAACAAAAATCAGAACCAGTAAGTAACTCTAAGAAAACACCATATAGTCTTTGATATCTTCTTCTCCCCAATTATTCTGCATCAAGTCTGATATCAGAGGGAAACACCCTGTTAGCCAGCTTTCTGTCACTGTGACGAAACACCCAGGACAATGAGCTTCCATGGGGGAAAGCTCATTTGGCTCATGGTCTCACAGGCGGCAGCCTGGCCCTATTAGGGTGGGTTGCTAGCAGGACAGGGCACCACGGCAGGCACATGTTGTGGAGAAGCCCTGGTCATGGGAAGCAGGAAGCAAAAAGTAGGAAGGGGCGGGGTCCCAACAGCTCCTTCAAAGGCACCCCACCTCCAGGGACCCCACTTCCTTCCACTGGGCCCACCACCTCCTAAGAGCACCACAGGCTGGGGAGAAAACTTTTAAACAGGCTGCCAGAGGACATTTCAGGCCTAAACAATAGCAATCTCTAAAATGATTCTAAAAGAAGCAATCACGACCCTACTAGCATCGCTCCAAGTTTCAGCAATCCTTCAGTATTTCTAAATATCCAGTTACATCGCGGGTAATTTGTTTTGGATGTCTTCTACTATTTTATTTTTAATAGACAAGCTAGCATGGTTACCCAGGTGGCCTTGAACTCTAGGCTCATGCAATCCTTCTGCCTCAGCCTCTCAAGTACAGTGGGATCTCAGATCATGAATGCTTTTTATGTCTAAGCAATTTGGCTTTCAAACAGAAGCATTTGGCAAAATTTGGTTTTTGTTTGTAAACTCTGCACCAGCTGACAAACATGACTGTGGACGTCTTTTCTAGAATGTAGAACAAGTTAAATTTGTCAACGGAGATACTGCTGTACTTGGGACTGCAAATACGCACCAGCACGCTGGGGTCTGGGAAAAATAGCAACCCTAACAATTTACCCAAAAGGACTGGAATGTTACATCTATAAGAAATGTAAGAAGAAAACCTACTGGGTAAACAAACTGCAGTGCTGGTACGATAAAATATTATTCAGTCGGAAAGGGAAACGAACTGATTCAACATCAACATGGATGAATTTCAAGTTACAGCAAAATTAATAGCTGAGTTTTGTGTTCAGTTTTATAGTGAGCAAAACCCAGAAAAGTAAGTACTAGGATTCCATTTTTATGAAGTTTAAGAGCAAGCAAAACACATCTCTGGGGATAGAAATCAGAATTGCAACTCTGTGTGTGCACGCGTGCATGTGTGTGTGTGTGTGAGCACACGTGGAGATGCAGCAGACGCAGAGACAGACCGGGAGGGGTGTGGAGGCATTTCCAGGGTGTTGAAGTCGCTCTGCTGATTGGCGACGTGACCACATCAGAACTCACGGAGCGGCAGCTCACTGTGCACCTGGCGTGCATTTTGACTCAGCAGGACCCTTGGGCAAGGGCCCGCCCAGCCCTCTGGCAGCACACCTGCCGATGTGGGGGCGGATCAGGCTCCCTGCACCCTGTGCTGTGCCCCCTCCACGCCCCCAGGTCGGGTCCAAGCTGGCGTGCCGCTCCCAGTCTGCAGCGCACCTCTCATCTCCGCGCTGCCGAGGATCTGGGCTGTGGAGATGGCTCAGTTCAGCGGCCTGGGCCACGCTTCCCGGGTCATGTGGCCAGATCTGGCAGCAATGCCACACCCCAGTGTCCTGGCCATCGAGGGCTGGGTTGGTAACTCTCACTGCCAGACCCTGACAAGGAGTCTCGCTCTCTGCAGCTGGCACTGGCCCCAGTCATTCGGCTGCTGGCTTTGTGGGCACAATGGGTATGAAAAGTCCTTCTTGCAACCCTATTCCAATGACCTCCTGGTCCTCATTTCCACTGAGGTACTCGGGTTTTTTGTTTTTTTTTCCTGAGACAGCATTTTTGTAGTCTAGGCTGGTTTCGAACTTGAGGCAATCTTCATGCCTCAGCCTCCTGAGCGTTGTTGTGATTACAGGTATGTGCCGCAGTGCTCAGCTCTGATTCTTCTGTGGCCTCATCACTGCTGTCATTCTTGTCACAAAACAGTCTGCTCTGTGTCAAGTCAAACATGACAGACTGCCGGGCGTGGTGGCTCACGCCTGTCATCCCAGCACTCGGGAGGCAGAGACAGGAGGATGGCTGAGTTCCAGGCTTGCCTGGGCTCCATAGTGAGCTCAGAGCCAGCCTGAACTACAAAGCGAGACCCTGCCTCAAAAAACAAACAAACAAACAAACAAACAAAAACCAAAACATGACAGATTACCCACCCATCCAGCGGGCAGAGCCTGGGAACAGCGGTCCCTGGCAGGCAGTGTTACAAGGCCAGCGCTTCCCTGCCCAACCCTGACGCCTCCCTACCCCCTTATGGCCGCACCTCCCAGGGCCTTCCCAACAAAGCCCCGCAAGGACGCATGCCTGTCCGCTGCTCCACTCACCTGCCACCAGGGCGTGCAGTGTGTGGATGTCACAGACGACTTGTTACCGTGTTGATTTTTTTTGTCTTTTTGAGACAGGGTCTTGCTTCATAGTTCAGGCTGGCCATGAGCTTACTATGCAGCCTGGGCAAGCCTTGAACTCAGCAGTCCTCCTGCCTCCAGCTCCTGAGTGTTACTGTGTTGATTTTTAACAGTGCTGACATTTTCACACATCGCAAGGCACCCCGTTATCGCCCTGGTACAGACCTAGTAAGTGCTGAGCTAGGTTAGCCAAATGCTCTGGGAAGTAACCATTCATCTCCAGAATGTGTGTGTGTTTGATGTTGTGCTTTAAATATGCAACCCTCATGCTTCAGCCTCCTGACTTGGTGGGACTACAGGTGTATGTTATCATGCCCAGCTAAGGAAATAAGAGCTTCAGCTGCTGCCATGGAGAAGGATGGAGAATCATGCACCAAGCCTCAAGGATCCTTCAGTCAAGACTATCCAATAAGGTGCTCAGAATCACTGGACAAATAAATGTAGATCTTCGGCTTTTTGAGATGGAAGAGGCTCACTATATTGCCCAGGCTGGCCTGGAACTTCTGGGCACAAGGAGTCTTCCTGCCTCAGCCTTCCAAGTAGCTGAAACTAAATGCATGCACTAGGGCTCCTGGCCTATTTTTATTTTAATAATGCAGAAACAACAGTTGAATATTTTGGTATTAAGATCATCAATCAATGTTTATTAAAAGTAGCTAGACAAGGGCTGGAGATTTAGTTCAGTGGTTCTGATGCCTGCCTAGCAAGCACAAGGTCCCTTGTTCAATCCCTTGTAACCATATACAACAATACTGGGTATGGTGGCTCACGCCCACTGGCAATCAGTACCACATACCTCAAATGCTGGGTTGGTGGCTCAAGCCTGTAATACTAGTACTCGGCAGGCAGAGGCAGGAGGATTGCTGAGTTCGAGGCTTGCCTGGGCTACATAGTGAGCTCAGGGCCAGCCTGAAGTATGAAGCAAGACCCTGCCTCAAAAAACAAAAAACAAAAAAACCCAAAGCAAAACAAAACAAAAACAAAAGTAGCTAGACAAGCTGGGTGTGATGGTACATGCCTGTAACCCCAGCACTTTGAGAGGCTGAGGCAGAAGGTAATAAACTTAAACTCAAATGTAGCCTAGGCAATCTAGTGAGACCCTGTTTCAAAATTAAAAAGAAAAATAAACAAAAGGGCCAGAGATATAATTTATAAGGTCTTTAGCAAAGACCTTGTATTCAATCCCTAGTACTTAAAAATAAATCAACCAGTATTTAAAGATAAAGAATAATTCATGCTATACACACAATTAGGATTCTTTAAAGTCATCCAGAATATGTCCCGGACTCTGATATACACATCTGCTGCCTCGACAGCGCTTGGATTGTTAAGACTCCAAAATACTGCGCAGTGTTCCGTGCTGCATCTGTGAGGAGTCCTACGCGGAAGGGGCTCGCGGCGTCCTGGGCACAGTGATCCCACGTCCCCAGCGTCCGCAGTCCCTGCGTGCTAAGTCTCTAAGCAACTCCAGTGTAGATCACCTACACGAGACAGAGCTGACAAAACAGCTCTCAGAGAGAAACTCACGGCCTTCATTTACTTTGTGCAACTCGTTTTCATCATGAGAATTGTATGAGAAGCTGCAACTTTCCCAAGTCAACGAGACAGACTGATCCCACCGGATAACTGCTAAGGAGAAATGAAGCCCTGCCCTGCCCTGGCCATCAGGAGAGCGGCGCGGCCTTTGGCAAAGCGTTCAAGAGGTGGAGGTTACGGGGAGGTGCCCTCTTCCAAGGACTCCTGGGTGGTGGGCGGGAAGAGCCTGCAATTCACCGAGGCGCCCCTAGATGGTGGTATTGTTCTGAGTTGAGCCACGGGACTGTCCCTCTGGTAATTAAGCAAAGGTTACAAACTGACTCCCTGTTAGTTCTGGGGGAAAAAAACCCCTCCACTGCTTAAGAATTAATCTAATGGAATTCAAATGGCATTGAATCATGGCTTACGGTATATGTGCATTTGACATTAATTAAAGGGAATAAACCGCTAATGACCACAGTGAAACAGATCCACTCAGTGCGAATATCCGCTCACCCTTTCCCTAGGTATAATGCCTGCATCTGAGCCCAAGAATTAAACAGTGGTCGCTAAGAGTGTTGATTTACAACCCAGAGGAAAAACAGTTTTTCAAATGTTGGTTCTAATAAATGGATAAATGTCTGGATTTCTTTCATTCCGAATGTGGCCGTCTGACGTCCAGACCCGATTCCCACGCGCGCAGTGGCTGACACACACATCACCCTCCGGCATGGAAAGGGCGCCTTTTACAGAAACACGCTTTCAGAGCTCCAATGACATGTTAAATGGTGTCTATGGTTTGAACTTAACAAAGAAAAAAGATTCAGAGATAGGATTAAAGGAGGTTTAGATGAATGGCATCAATTTTCACATAAAACTCCTCAAAGGAAACAGAATGTGCTTTTATTTCTCACCTATGAGATTCGATGGACTTAAAAATTATGTTTCTCCTAGGCTGGGGATTTAGCTCAAGTGGTACCGCACCTACCTTGGAAGCAGAAGGACCCGAGTTCAATCCCTGGTACCACACACACACACACACACAAAAAGCCGGGCGTGGTGGCTCATGCCTATCATCCCAGCACTCGGGAGGCAGAGGCAGGAGGACTGCTGAGTTCGAGGCTTGCCTGGGCTACATAGTGAGCACAGGGCCAGCCTGAACTACAAGGCGAGACCCTGTCTCAAAAAAAAAAAATTATGTTTCTCTTTCAAGATGGAGGCGTCTTCCCTCAAATTTAATCAATATACAAATAAAGTACCTGCGAAAACCCACTGGCTACATTTGTGCTTTCTACCAGTCGGGTGAGAAATAAAACAGCGAGACAAAGACAGTGTGACCGAGCAAAACAGAACATGGTGACTGTGAATTTTATTTCAATAGAGATTTTTGTCAACAAATTCAAGAGGAATAATATTGAGTAAATCAAGTGAGTACTGCTGGGTGTGAGAGCCAGACTCCACCCACCCGCCCGCCCCGCACAGTGCAGAGGGCTGCAGATTCGCAGGGAGGTAGGTCAACGCGCGCGAGAGATTTTTCCCTCTGGCAAAGGTGGGTTTGCAGCATCTTCAGTAGAAGGTTGTGACAACTGCACAGGCAAAGACGTAACGCTCCCGTCCCCTCCACACCTTCGCCGCTCGCTGCTGATGTGCGACGTGCCGCCAAGAGGCACCGAGTGTGGCTAACGCAGTAAGTCGTCACCTCTCGTGAAGTTACTTTGGAGGGAAACCTGACAAGCGTTTTCTTTATACTCTTCACTCCAAATGTAGAAAACGCAGCTGCTGGACGCTCAGATGGAACGTAGCCACACACCTGGGAGAGGAGCTTCGGTCGAGGACGCAGGAAACACTGCTTCCTTACAGAGCGCCGCAGGGCGCTGCGCTCATGCTGGAGCCGCGGCCACCCACCTTTTCGGACGAGGGGGCAACAACTAAAGCGAAAGGAGCGGTCCAGCGATTGAGACTCTTCTCGAAAACACAAGTCACGAACACTGTTGGTGGGGAGGATTCTACACTTCCAGTGAAATTTCATTCCACTGATCTGTTTGGAAGATTGTCTTCAACCTATTTAGCCTGAACCCCCGAATTGTAATTGATTCATTCACACAAAGAATCACTTTTATCATAAGCCTGGAATGTGTAACAATGGATAGCGGGAAAGCAGTTTTTTGTTTTCTCTAATAATCGTGCAGAGGTGAATGGGGGGAAAAAGGACCAGCCTTTAGTCCTCTCAAATTACTCTTCCTTGATTATACTGCAAAGAAAGGCGCCGTAGGGTCTTGGAACTGTTTTTTATCCTAACAATTGCTTTGTATTCTAGGATATTATATGTGATTCATAATGTACTACTATAACAAGAGACAACTTTTATATATTACTGGGCTAATGCAAAGAAAATGAATTTTCCTTTGGGTACCAGTAACTGTCAAAGGAATGATTGCAGATTCAGAAAATGCTGTTAACGTAAAGTATACACTGCGGAAAGAAATAAGTATGGCACATGTGTGCAAGGGTTAGTCGTATTAGCTGGGCATTTCAGGGAAGGTTCCGCTTCTTTTCACTGAGCAAGATACATCGAATGCTGTCTCCCTTTAAAGCCTCGCAAATGCTAACAGCGGCGCGGGAGCGTTTGGTGAGCGGGGGCCCATTTCCCCACGGGCGCAGACGCTCCGACCAGCTCGGCCGCTGCCCCTCTCACGCAAGGACGTGCCCCGGCACCAAGGCTCACGCGCTCAAGCTGTCAGAATTCATTCGAGTGTCAGAAATGAAATTCAGATTACCAACCGCGTCCTGATAGTGACACCATGTAGAATGTCAAGCGTCCTCTTTTGGAACTAAATAAAAAATGAAGAAGTATGGTTACTTCGCTCGCGCTGATTAAACGGACGTCCAAGCGCGACTTCCGCTTGGAAGCCTCCGCGCGCTGCGCCGCCCATCGCCCTCCCCGGGGACGCGTCTGCCTCCTGGTCCCGCCAGCGTTACCCGGCGGGGTCCCTCGCTCATGGGCTTCCGTGTGCACGCCTGTGCTGCGAAGAAAGCTGGCCGCAAAATCTGCAAGTTTTCTGCTTTCAGAGAATTCTACTGTACCATGGATACTTTAGATATTTCTGTTTAAAAAAATAGTGCAAACATATCTGATAGTCAAAGTTGATAGTTCAAGTGAGTCCCTGCGCCCAGGAACAGTCATGCGTCACCTTTAGCTGACTTGTAGAAACTGAACGTAGTTTTTGGGAAATATCCCAGACTTTCCCATGAGTTCTCCGCTCATCCAGTCGTCATCTACAGATTCCAGCTCCGATATCACGTCACCGGCCTGCGGGGAGACAGGAGCGGGAGAGTGACGGGTGTCTGCCCGGAATCATCGGCATGGTGAGCAGCCTGCGCTGGGAACACCCTTCTCCTTACAGGAATCGGGTGTCCCACCTCGCAGAGAGGATTAGACCGTGTGGGGGGGCCCCAGTTCACAGATTTCATTCTTTCCATAGTTCTAGTCGCAAACACAATTGGAGAAGAACAGAATCAAA
Organism: Thryonomys swinderianus; assembly: GCA_004025085.1. Taxonomy (NCBI): domain Eukaryota; kingdom Metazoa; phylum Chordata; class Mammalia; order Rodentia; family Thryonomyidae; genus Thryonomys; species Thryonomys swinderianus. The sequence goes on from PVIC010029898.1 coordinate 11,974, forward strand.
TTCAACAGGTTCAGCGTTGACCTTGCAATTTGATTCAGTTCTCATTCAGTTGGGTTTGTGACCAGAATTGTGGAAAGAATTGAGTTCATGAGCTGAGGTGTACACCAAAAAGAGAATTAAAACCTCAGGATACCATTTTCTTACATGGTTCTTTCCCTCAAGCCCCATTCCCATGGGGCACACCTGTAGTCCCGGCACCCTGAGAGGCTGAGACAGGAGGATCCCAAATGGAATCAAAAAGTCAAAAATAAAAACAAAGGACCAGGTATGCAGTTCGGTGTAAGGGCCTTGGTTTCAGTCTTTAGTACGAGCAAAACCAAACAAATAACTGCCGTGGTCAGCCTTGCTGCACTTTATATTTTCCTGCTTATAGTTTATGCTTTCCAAATTCATGACTCCGAATCTAAAAATAACAGTGGAATAAATAACAGTGCTCACCACACACGCTCTCGCTTTCATCTGACAGATATTACCGAGCACCTGCTCTGCATCAGATACTGCTCTGGGCACCGTGGGAACAGTGGGGAAGGTCCTCGCTCTGGGGTGGGAAGACAAGCTGGCAGAGGGGCGGGCAGCATGGCGCCGCCAACCCATCCGGCCGTGGGCAAGGGCACATTCAGGCAGTGACCGAGACGACGGGAGCCGCGCATGTCTGTCACGGGGTCACCCCACCCCTCGCACCTGTCACGGAACAGCCCTGCGGTCCCGGAGAGGGTGACTGCGCTGCCCTCGTTTCGGGGGGGCAGTGGGCCCGTCCTGCAGGCATGGGAGCAGCGGCGGCGCCAGGCCTCGGCTCCTTGCTGCGTCTAGGGTGGTGCCCGAATCTGGCAGGCTGCGTGGCCGCCTCTCCCAGGGAGCTGTTCACTGGGCGTCCCTGGTCTCAGTGGTACATTTGTATTTTTCCTAACGTTAAGAGCCTCCCTCTGGCTCACAACACTGATGCATCTGCCTCAGGTTCTCGGAAGGGCTGCTTCCTTCTTGTGCAAATTTTTTTTTTTTAGACAGGGTCTTGCTTTGTAGTTCAGACTGGCTCTGAGCTCACTATGTAGCCCAGGCAAGCCTCGAACTCAGCAATCCTCCTGTCTTTGCCTCCTGAGTGCTGGGATGACAGGCGTGAGCCACCACGCCTGGCACTTGTGCAAATTTTGATTCCTTTAGCAGAAGATCCTCCTGCTTCTGCCTCTTGAATAGCTGAGATTAGAGGCATGTGCCACCACATCCAACTGCTGTTTTGTTCTTTATGTTTTAACTCTTTCCATACTATCTGGGTTTAAGAGTCTACAGGAAAAACAAAAGGAAAAAACCAGAATGAAATAAAAAAAATTAAAAAAAAAAAGGATTCCATAATGATCTAATATGATCCTGGTTACTCTGAAAAATATCTGTATCAGGTTAAGTAGATTTTATCTGTTGCCCTAGTATAATTGCTCTCTGGAAAAAAGGGTTAGATTAAGACTTTTCTTTACAGAAAATAGGAAGGAGACACGTTGATTATCACATTAACTTTGCTGAGATCTGTACAATTCTGGCTCTTCAAGGTTTCTGTTTCAAGTAAGTCCCTAAGTTATCACATAATGGATTACCAAAGTTAATTTTCTAAGCTCCGGTCCATACCCACATACCAGGCTAGAGTTATTTTTATTTTTATTTTTTTTTGAGACACGGTCTTGCTTTGTAGTTCAGGCTGACTCTGAGCTCACTATGTAGTCCAGGCAAGCCTCCAACTCAGCAATCCTCCTGCCTCTGCCTTCCTAGTGCTGGGATGACAGGCATGAGCCACCACACCCGGCACTGTGGTATGTGGTATTGGTTGCTGGTGGGCATGAGTCTCCACGCCCAGCATTGTATGTGGTTACCGGGGATCGAACTCAGGACCTTGCGCTGTGAGGCAGGCGCTGGAACCACTGAGCTAACCCTCCGGCCCTAGAGTTATTTTTAAAATGAGTTCTAACTACTAACATTCTGTGGATAATAAAATATTAATGACCAGGACTACGGAAACCTGGACAGAGTCCCTTACTAAAGTCCTCGAGAAGCTGGGTGTGGTGCTGCGTACTGCGGCAGCCGAATAAAAATTTACAGAAGGGGCTGAGGTCGCAGCACTGCGAAGGCCCTGGGTTCCACTCCCAGGGCTACAAAAACAGAAACAAAAAGTCTTGACAAGACTCCTACACCTGGGAAATGAAGACAACTGGTTTTCTGGAGGGTATTAAGAATTCTGGTTTTTAACTCGACGAACTAAAAAGCCAAAACATCTAAAAAATCCGAAATCAGATTCTTTACGTGCAGTAACGTTTAATGAAAAAGGGTTACATTTTTAGGCACTGACTCTCAAGACTGCAAAGGATTACGGGAGAAGTTTTTACACTTTTGGATGCTCAAAATCAAGACTTTTTTTTTTTTTTTTTTTTGAGACAGAATCTCACTTTGTTGTTCAGGCTGGCCCTGAGCTCACTATGTAGCCAGGCAAGCCTCGAACTCAGCAATCCTCCTGTCTCTGCCTCCCGAGTGCTGGGATGACAGGCATGAGCCACCACGCCCGGCACTGTGGTATGTGGTACTGATTGCTGGAAGGCATGAACCACCACTCCCGGTATTGTTGTATGTGGTTACTAGGAATCGAACCAGGGACCGTGCGCTTTCCAGGCAGGCGCCGGAACCACTGAACTAAATCTCCGGCCCAAGACTTTTTACTGACTTAATTTTTCACATTTAGGGTCTAAGAAACTTCTATTATTTCTATTTTTCATAACAGAAGTTGCACCATGCTGGAGAAAGGTAGGCGTTCTCTGAACAGGGCGGCCTCAGCCTCGATGGCACAGGCCACAGCACCAGCGCCTGTGTCCTCCGCTGGCTTCCGGACAGGGGAGACCTCGGTTGGTGCTCGGTGCCCAGTGCTGTAAGCACATCTGGCCCGACAGCTACTCTCGCCTTGGTTTCTGTGCCCTGAGGGGCACTTCGATCTCGACCCCCGTCCCTGCTGCACCTGCCTGTCCTGCAGCATGGCCTCGGGCGTTCTGGACCAACAGTGACTGAGCAAACAGAACCGCAGAACTTTTCCAAGAGGCACTTCTTTGGAGAGTTTATGTTTTAGGCTTCTTAAAAAAAAAAAAAAAAAACTTTGCAAAGTAGTTCAACCATGTCCCCAGTGGTCCCTTTGGTCAGTGGTTTTTTGTTAGGCAAGGTCTCTCTTTCAGCCACTGGTTGGCCTTGAGGTCTCGGTGATCCTCCTGCCTCAGCCTCCCGAGTCTGGGGTAAGAGGAGTATACCACCCCGCTGGCTGGTCAATGCTTTTGTGAACAAGAATATAGTCTTAGGAGGCTACAGTGCTATACCGGCCAGCAATAGTGATTTCTCCATCAAGTTCAATGCATGACAGCAGCAGGCAGCAGGGGTGTCAGGGATGATCCTGTGATAGGGTGACGACACCCACCCTCCCAGGAACGAGAACTCCTGTGTCTCGAGAGAGAGAGAGAGATCTGTTACAGAGCCAAGGAACAAGGCATTACCTTGTGGGGCTGTGGGGCTGGCAAGCTGAGGTTTTCTCTAAGTTCCTAAATGCCTGGCCGATCACGTGATTTGTCAGCCATATCTACCTCATTCACTTTTTCTACTGCCTTGCCTTACAATTAGAGTCTGTGGTCTCTTCACTCTGAGGTAAAAATCAATATTCCACCCAAATATTCTACTCTTCAATAAAGACATTTCACAACCTCTGGTGCTTAATGCAGGTATAGAAAGAAGTGCATTCTGACCTTGAAAGAGAGCTCATCTTCATTCTCCCCGCGGAAATCGTACAGGGCTTTGGCCTTCCTGCTCTTCGGGCCTACAGCACACATACTTTTTCCCTCAGCTGTGAAGACACCAACAAATCCAAATAGATTGAGAGAAATGGGCTGCACCATTGAGCAAGTATTTTAAGAAATCCCTTATCACCCCGGACATCATTTTAAATTAATTTTGAACTCACTTAAGTTGCAAAGTGACGAAGGAAAAAAAAGGATGAAGGATGCTTTCTTGGTAGAAAACAAGATACAAAATACGTTTACTAGACAAAACCAGCCATTACTTAGCGAAGGCGTTTTAATTTTTTTTCCCATAACTAACAAAACAGAACATGGACGCGGTCTCCCTAACTTTATGAGTTCTTCCCAGTGCAGGCACACACATCATGGCCAAGGAAGAGGAGCATGCATAGCTCCAGGGGTGTCGGGCTTCCTTGGGCGGCCTGCCCCGTCCTACCTGGGCAGGGCTGCACGAACACTGCTGGGAAGGTGCCCTCCTTGTCACGCAGTCGGCCCCGGTACCAGTCGGAGTCCAGCCGCTCCAGGATCAGGATCTGGTCTCCCCTCTTGAAGGACAAGTCGTCGCTGGTCTCGGCTGTAAAACTGTGAAGAGCTTTGCACCATTCTCCAGCGAGGCTGTTACCCTGTTCCAAAGCCAAAGTCTGATAAGAAATACGAGGTTTTCTTGGGAGTAGTACAAGGCTTAAAAAATAGTGAGGAATGAAAGCTAAGAGTTACAGGATTTCAAAGCTAGGAAGTCTTCTTTTTACCTAGAACTTTATGTTGCTATCATGTTTCAGGAATAGAAGTTCCCAATAACTTCTTCCCTGAAGTACAAGTGTAAATGACACATGTGACATAGTTTGGTTCTGCTATTTTTTTTTTTTTTGAGACAGGGTCTCGCTTTGTAGTTCAGGCTGGCCCTGAGCTCACTATGGAGCCCAGGCAAGCTGCCGCGAACTCAGCAATCCTCTTGTCTCTGCCTCCCGAGTGCTGGGATTACAGGCGTGAGTCACCACGCTCGGCAATGTGGTATGCGGTGTTGATTGTTGGTAGGCGTGAGTCTCCATGCCTAGCATTATACGTGGTTACCAGGGATCAAACTCAGGACCTTGCGCTTGCGAGGCAGGAGCTGGAACCACTGAGCTAGCCCTCCGGCCCTGGCTCTGCTATTTTTAAGGGATATGTAATGCTTCAATACAAGTGTTTTTCTGATATTTTATAATATTAACATTATTTAAAAACACTAAATACTAATGTACAGTATTTATGATACTGAAAATATTCTGACAAAGTATTTCTAGGGAAGCTCTTTATCTAAATTAACGAAGGTCAGTGGGCAGTTTGTTAATTTCCATGTCTTTACTTGATTCACAGACTATCAGTTTCCTTAGCTGAGACATCATTAATTCCAATGAGATCGGGCGTGTTCAGGGTGGTATGGCTGTGGACAGACTTCATCAATTCAGACTCGGGAACAGAGCACTGGCCTGACACGCAGTTCACTCCCCAGCGGCATGTTAAAAATGGAAAAGCGCCTGCAGCAGGCAGTAGAGGGTAACAGTAGAGCGAAGGCTTTGGTCCAGGCGGGCAGAAGTTCCAGCCCAGCTCTGCCATCTCTGAGCTTCAACACGCAGAGGCTCGGCTGAGACGCAGCACCTCCACAGGAGCAAAAGGCCTCAGCCTGAGCCTGCTGGAACTTGGGACCTGGCACTTGCGAGGAAGGTGCTGGAACCACTGAGCTAAATCCCCAGGCTTTTTTTTTTTTTTTGCAGTACTAGGGATTGAACTTAGGCCCTTGTGCTTCAGTAGGCACTGTACCACTTGAGCTAAATCCCTGGTAGTCCGAGCCTTCTTGAACCTGCACTTGAGAAACGACTCCAGCCAGCCTCTCCTTCACTTCCGAGTGGCGGGTTCGAGGGTTCAGAGAGCACAGCCCTGGGCGAAGTAGCATTTGACAAACACGAGGAGCCCACGAGGCTTGCTGCTCTAAGTCTGTTCCGGAAAACAGTGAAGCTACCATGTTCCTATTACCTTCAGATGCGTTTGTAGTCATGCCAGGCAACATAAACCATTAACCCAGTTTTTCTCTTTCCCACTACAGAAGTCACACAGATCTCCAATATTTGGAATGTTCAGAAGTAGTGGGTGCGGAGAAAAGCCTGTTCATTCATAAAATCTTACGCAGAGGTAATTTATTCATTTTTAGGATAAATGTCTTGCTATGGAGCTCAAGCTGGCCTTGAACTCATGGCACCTTCCTATTTCAGGCTCCTGAAGAATACAGGGGGGATACAGCATGTGTCCCTATTGGCTCTGAGAGGCAATTTAATGTTTATAATTTACATATGTATTTCCTTCCAGCTTTTTTTAGACAGTCTTAGTATGTGGTTCAGGCTGGCCTTGAACTAGAAGTGATCCTCCTGCCTCAGCCTCCCAGCTGCTGGGATTACAAACATGCACCACTAATACCTGGCTCCTTCCAGTTTTTTTTCATGCTACACATTCAATTTTATTCCCTTTTCTCCGTCTTCCTCCTATGACATTTATTTTATAAATTTAAGCTGTGGGTATGATTTTTCCTCAGAGCTGAATCCAGGGCTTTTATAATGAATTACACCCTCAGCCCTTTTTGAGACAGGGTCTCACTGTCCAATTCAGGCTGCCCTTGAACTCACTATGTACTTCTAGCTTCAAATTCACGGCAATCCTGCCTCAGCCTTCTCAGTGCTGGGATTATAGGAGTGAGCCGCTATGCCCAGCTAGTTCTCTTTTAAAATTTTGAGACAGGGTCTCACTAAGTTGCCCAGGCTGGGCTTGAACTTGTAATTCTGCCTCAGCCTCCCAGAGTGATGGAATTGTGGGCATGTGGCACTATACCCAGCTTTATAAAATCTAGGTTTTAATAGCTTTGATACATAAGGGCCATATTTAGATATTTTCATTTTTTTCCTATTATGCTAATATCACTATAACCATCTTTGTGATAGTAGTCTCGTCTCATTTTTTAATCTCTTCCTCAGTGTGATAAACAATAATAACCTGCATTTTTTTTAACAGTTACAGGCTTATAATTACTTGTTTAGTGCTGAGTTGTACTGACTTGTTAAATGGATAGGTTAAGTGGTTTTTTATTGGTGCTTTATTTTGTATTTCCTTGATTACTGGTAAGCTTACATTTTAAAAACTATTAAGCATTTATTATATATTTGAAAATGACTGAATTTCCCTACTTCATCTCCTACCCACCTCCCTTCTCCCCCCTCTGTTTTGTTTGGACGAGGCCTGGCTCTCCTGCCCAGCCTGGAGTGCAGAGGCTGCTCCTGGGCTCATCCCGTGCCAGGTAGCAGAGCTGGCTGCTCCTGGGCGGTTGCCACACTGATGCCTGATTTAGTGCAGACACCTGGCAGCGTATCACACTGTTATCTCAAACTTCTGGGCTCAAGAAATCCTCCTGTCTCAGCCTCCTGAATAACTGGCACCATGCCCAGCTTCTTCCCTCGCCGTCTACCAGGGCTTGGTTGTCTATGAGTTCTATTTATAATCGATTAACCATCTAACTCATGTATTGTAAGTATGTGCTATATAAATTGGAAAATGATTTCATATTATTTTCTCTTGATTAATTATAATTTTAGTATTCTTCCCAGGGTTTAAATCTAGCTGTCTCTATAGTTATCCACTCACACAGCCTACCTGAGAATCTGAGCCAGAGTCCTCTTTGTTGGTCTTCGGTGGTACCTTTGTGCCTACATAAAAAGAAAAGTCAAAAAGTCAGAGGAGACCGAGAAAACTGGGAGGTTGGGAGAATGAAGGTGTGGGCGTCCAGATGGAGCCAGCTTCCTTCCCTGCACCTCTCTTTTTAGGACTGTTTACCCACTGAGGGGACCTGCTAATTGATCTTTGTTTTTGGTACCAGAACTGAACTAATTAATTAATTAAACTCTACAGCCGTTTCTTTTCGTTTTGCAGTCCTGGGGACAGAGCTCATGATCTTGTGCTTACAAGGCAGGCCCCATTGCTACTCCTGAGCCAAATCCCCAGCCCTACAGTCCATTTGTTCGAAAGTCCTTGCCATTTCTTACATGAAGCTCTTTCTAATGACTCGAAACAACAAATCCAGCTCTTGGAAAGAGAATCACAATAAAGACTAACCCCATGCAAATAACCACTTGAAATAATTTTTCCTTCCACCTTAAAAAATGGCAATGTGGTTATACAGTGCGAGTATTACCATATTAGTGGTTCACTTGACTCAGGACACCACGCGAACCATATTCTCTGTACTCACTTGAAACATCTGTCCTGGCGGCGCGGTGACCCTCAAGCAGCTCCACGAAGTTAAGGGGGAAGATCCCAGTTCTGTCTCCAAGCTCTCCTCTGGCCCACTCCTCATTCACATACTCTTTAAGAATAATTATCTCTCCCTCTGAGAAACTTAACTCGTCCTTCTGATCTCCAATGTACTCAAAGCGAGCAATGCATCTTGGGTCTCTGAACAAAGGACACATTTGTGGGTTAAATTGGTTTCATTGTCAGTCCCCAAGCTTGGCAACACTTCACTGCATGAAACAGAATAAGCGCTCCCTGGTCCTAACTTTTAAAATGTTTTAAAACCTTCATGAGTCTTTCAAGCCGTGTTTTTCTCTGTGTGTACTGTGAAACTAGGTATACTTGGATAACTTTAAAATTTTCCACAGAAGAGTGACACATGCAAATGGCAGGACTTCATGTGACCCACTCCTTCACTCCAACAGCTGAAACTCAAGGGCACAGAGTAAGCAGTGGTGGTCAGCTCAGGGTCACATCTGTCTCTCCGTCCTGTTTACTTCATTACCCAACCTCCCCAGACCTCTGTGTGTGTCCTTGGGTTCAAGGCCCACTCTGAACCCTCTCAGTCACACTGGGCTTCCTCTAGGGTAGCTGGCCCTGACATCAAGCTTCCTGGCCAAGAATGAAGACAGCCCGCTGGGCATCAGCTTTGCAGAGGAGATGTGAACTAACGAGTGTACTGATATCTCAGAGAAGCTTCCCTAGAAACTTACCATTTGACACAGATACTCTGTTGCTTTACAAGACGATTCCTTTATTTTTTTTTCACTCTGCTGCTTTAGTTTTATTGAGACAGAGACCTGCTGTGTAGCCCAGGCGGCCCTTAAACTTGCAGTCATCCTCCTGCCTCAAGAGCTGAGGTTACGGATATATACCTCCATGCCCAGCTTTATTCCAGCATCTTCTTTAGTTGAAAAAAAAAGGGGGGGGGCATGGTGTACATGCCTGTAATCCTAGCACTTGAGGCAGGAGTTCAAGGCCAGTCTGAACTACATAGCGAGACCCTATCCCAAAAAGCAAAACAAAACAAAACAGCATTGTTTCTGATTCTTGGAACAGCCTTTAAGTGATCTGCACTTCTGACTGAAAATAATATAAAAGCAGAGATGAAATTCTTTCTCTAGAAGGTGTGATTTAGTACCTGACCTTCGATCTGAGACTTCACAAAGCAAGTCTCAAAGGCAAGATGCTAAGGACAATAAGTGCCTGCAGAGATGAAATCAAACTCAGCTCCAATCAGATTCCAACATAGGCTGGGTCAGAGGATCAATGGCTGCTCAGGTCACTTTAAATTCAGTCTGCTGACATTGTACATGCTGCTTAATAACAGGAGAGAAACTTAACTTGAAACAGAATTCAACTGCTGTGGCATCAGAAGTTTTTTTTATTTGTGATAACCTTTGCATTTATTTTCTCAAGTCCCTCGGGAACATCTCCTTCTGTCTGACCTATTCCCAGACAGGTTTACTGTCTTCACCAGGTAGTGAATCCTATTAACTTCCTCATTTAACTAGAATATAAAGTTGCCTTGTGGCAGATTTTAAATTACAGAGGAGTTACAACGATGCATAAGAAGGTGTATAAATTCATGCAAAGGTCTTCAGACACACATCCCTTCAATTTAATTCTCCCTTCACTCCTCCCAGTTCCTTGTTAAAGTGAACAATGCAGAGTGTCTAGCAGCTTTATGTTTCATTGTACAGTCCTGGGGTTAGAGCCCAGGGCCTCATCAATGCTGGCCAAGTGTTCCGCCACCGAGCAGCACCTCTGCCCCATCTAGCAGTTTTGCAGGATTCCTATTTCCATGAGATTTATTTTCTGTGACAAAAATAGTTGAACCTTCTAAAAACCTGTTGGTAGACAAATACAAGAAGATCGAATTAAAATGCACTGAGGACAAAACCAGCTGTGGTCTGGCAGAGGCCAGGCTGGGAGACGCCTCAGGCCTGACCCCACTGGGCTGCTCTCTTGAAGGCCTGCATGGAGAGCTGCAAGTTGCATTTGCACCAGAAGTTTACTCACTATCACTTTTAAAACCAGTCAAGCTTTAGAATTAAAAAGACACTAAGGAGTCAGGCATGGTGGTAGATGCCTGTAATCCTAGTACTCCAGAAGGCTGAGCCAGAAGAATTGCAAGTCTGAGTCCCACCTGGA
>PVIC010029899.1:0-22239 GCA_004025085.1 Thryonomys swinderianus
AAAAATAAATAAATAAATAAACATAAGACAGGAAACCTAGTTTGATTTGTCCAATGCCAATACTCAAAAAACTGTCCAGTGTTCAGTGTGATTGTGAGCTGTATATAAAATGTACCAATAAAGAATTCAATTTAAAAAAAAAAAAAAAGAAAATGACGAACCACTTTTTGAAGAGATTGGACCATTTTCCTTTCTCACAGGCAAAGTATAGAAGCTGTAATACCTCCATCACCAACAACTGATATGCTCCATAAATGGGGCCATATGTATCTAGAACTTAAGAAAACATAACAAGCCAAACACTGAAGTCTTATCGGTTGGCCTCATGTATGAGAATCTCTCTGAGACAGACTACTTTGAATGTAATGATACACAGTATAACAATTATTGTTATTCTCTTATTTGATTTTGACATTTTATTTTTCATAAAGAAAGCATAAATTAAATAATAAATTAACATAAATTAAATAACAATGAGGGTAAAGATACCCCAAAATATGAATCAGGCAGTTAATTAAAGTGCTAAATCCCTATTAGGTCATGAGAGACAAGGTAAATTAAAATTTTACATTGTATAATAATGCAAAGTTCTATTGCTTTGTAAAATACACCCTATATGATCAAAAGACAGGGTGAATGTTCAAATTAAAATTTGAAAAAATTACCATAAGAGACACTTTGCCGTTAGTCCCCACAATTTAAACTCACCCCATCATTCTAGCCACTTTCTGAAGCATCTGGGGAGTCCTCAATGTCCTGAATCAATTGCAAACTTTTTATGGCAATCTCCACTACATTCAAACATTATGGTGTGCCTCTAACTCACCAGATCTGCCCTTGGCTCTCTTCCTGCTGAGGATGGAAGTGGAGGAGGCCAACTTCCAACTTTTGGGAGCTATAAGTACAGTTGACAGAAAGGCTCGAGAGCAGAGGTGTGGTGCCAGGGAGGAAGCCACACGTATGGACAGAACTCAGTTCACCAATAGTGAATCTGAGGACAGATTGGCCATTGGAGTGGCAACGTCAGCCAGGAAACAGGCACCTTGGGTGCCTGGTCACTGTGGACCCTTACTTCTTCATTTGCCTGAGCTGCAGGTTGTGTGCATTTGGGGATTTTGGCTGAAAGAAGGCAGCTGACCCCTTCCATATGGAGGGAGCACGGGGGTCAGAGACAGGCAAGGGTGTCAGAGGGTGTCTGCGGGTCTGTTCCTAGCCCAGTCCCTGTGAGACATCGAGAAAGCTGAGGGATACAAGCTGAAGTTGTTTTCACAGAAGGCTCTATGAGCCATGCAGGTGGTAGAGGATTCTCTGTGTCCCTGGGAGAGATAAACACGGAGAGAGAGAGAAGGGGGGAAGGAGAAGAAAAAGAGGAGGGGGAGGCAAGGAGAAGGGAAGGGGGAGAGAGGGAAGGAGAGGAGGGAGAGAAAGAGAATGTTCCACTTGGGTAAGGCAGTGTCTGTAAACACTGGGGCATTGGCAGAGAGCGCTGGGCACTCACAATCACTGGTGTGTCCGTGGCAGACACTACTGGAAGCTTCAGAGTGAAGCATATTGCAGCCTACGGGGGGACACGAGTAAGGCAGAGAGGACACCGGGTCTTGCATGGTAATTTCAAATGACAGCTCGCTTATGAGCCCCCTGGGCCGACAGGAGACAGGAGCCTCTCTGAGCACTGAAGATTTTCATGGGTGAGTAGGGAAAGAGGAGAGAATCTGAAGAGGGTTTTTGTTTTGCTGGGTGTGTAGGAGTTTGTTTGTTTGGATACTGGAGATTGAACCCAGGGCCTTTGCACTGAGCTATATGCACAAGCCTTTCCTTATTTTTTTTTATTTTAAGACAGAGCTTTGCTAAGTCACTAAGTTGCCCAGCTTTATCTTCCACAGTGCTATAATTATAAGCATCTGCCATGGTGCCTGGCAGAATCTGAGTTTTTAAGTTAGTGTGTCTTGATTTCCACCTATCAGCTAGGGAGGCCCAATAGTAGGATAGTGAAAATACTCCTCTGAATTCAAAGATTCAATTCAAGCATTTGCCAGCCTAAAGGGCACCTATGTATTTCTCCTAGTTTTCAGCATCAGTCAGTTCTCTAGGAACTGTGCTCTCTTCAACAAGGATCTTACACCTTAAAGCTGCCTCCTGGCAAAGAAAAGCCAGTGAGGCCTTGGTTGGCTCCCGGGCCTTCCCAGGTCACTGCACACATTCATCTCCTGGGATCTGTCTCCTCTCAGTCTTCCTCTGGTGCATGCATGTGTGTGTGTGTGTGTGTGTGTGTGTGTGTGTGTGTGTGCATGTATTTTCCCCTGGAACATGACACTAGCAATGTTGGGAAGGCCTCACTGAGAAGAAGCTGTTCACTGCCCAGCCCCCAACACAAAGCCTGGACTCTAAAAGGCTTGCAGGGCACAGATCCCAACAACCCAATGGCTGGGAGTTGAATTTAGGTCTGGGCTGGCCAGCTGGGGTCGCCTCCTTTACTCTCCCGCAGTACCTGTGCTGCCGTTCCTATCCCGCAGTATGGCCCTCACCCTCCACTTTCTCCAAGGCAGAATGAAGCACAGGAAGGAGAAGAGGTCGCCGGTCTCTGGTGGGTAGATACAGACTTCTCAGGGCCTTCGACTTTTTGGCAACACTGTACTGGTGCCGGTGTCTCTGGGGTTCCCACCCCCGTCCACTCCCAGGCAGCATCTCCTGCTCCACCCTCTTCACCTCCAAACAGGTCCCTCTTCCTGCTCTCACCTCGCCCGCTGCCACAGGGCTCTGTGCTGTGCTAGATGCCAGTCAGAACGTCTGTGAGCACCTCCTCCCCTAACACCTGTCAGAGTTTCTCCACCTTTCTTGTATTTCTTAATTATGTAGAAAGCCTCTTGTTGAGGGAACTGTCTTAGCCACTTTCCCACTGCTGGGACAAAATGTCCAACTGCAACCATTTAAAGGAGAAACCATTTATTTTGCATCACAGTTTTTTTGTGTTTTGTTTGTTTGTTTGTTTGTTTGTTTGTTTGTTTTTGAGCCAGGGTCTTGCTTTGTAGTTCAGGTTGGCCCTGAGCTCACTATGGAGCCCAGGCAAGCCGCCATGAACTCAGCAATCCTCCTGTCTCTGCCTCCCAAACTGGGATGACAGGCATGAGCCACCACGCCCTGCACTGTGGTATGTGGTATTGATGGCTGGTGGGCGTGAGTCACCACGCCCAGCACTGTATGTGGTTACCGGGATCAAACTCAGGATGTTGCGCTGGCGAGGCAGGCGCCGGAACCACTGAGCTAAATCTCCGGCCCTGCATCACAGTTTTAACACACGGTTGCAGACTCGGAGGAAAAAACAGCATGGAGGAAGGGCCGGGTGGGGACAGCTGCTCAACCGTGACAACCAGGAAGCAGAGAGAAGGGAGGAGCCAAAGAGGAGATGTAAAGAGATACAGCCTTCCGGGTCACACCGCCAGTGAATGTGCTTCCTTCCCTGGCGCGCTCCTCTCCACCCTCAGAACTGCCAACGTGCCCCCTGGTCAGTAAGCCCACCCTTCGCTGGGCTTGGTCTCACTTGCCCCTGGGATCTGCGCTACATCAGAGCAAGGTTGTTACTCAGTCCCTTTAGGCTGCGGTAATGAAACTCCTCGCACTGGGTCATTTATTAACAACATAAATGTTTTTTCACAGCTCTGGCAGCTGGGAAATTCAGGATCCAGGAGTCAGCAGAGTTGGTGACGTGGGCCTCCTAGAAGAGTCCTCAGGTACAGGCCAGGTAAACAGTCTTCCTCGGGCTGTTGTGGAAGCGGACCAGCCCCTTTCGTTATGTTTCTAACTTGGCAATGTTATCAGCTCTAAAAACTGTACTCGTGCCACACTTTTTCACATCACCACACCGGAGAGTAGGAGATGGCACACGGCCTGAGGGCTAGGAGGACAAACGTTCAGTCTATGGCCGCATTACTGAGGAAACAAAGCTTCTCTGCTCACAGCCCGTAGTTAGGGTCCCCCAGCCACTTGTTTGCCACCCGCAGGCCTTCTGGAGGGTGACAGGACTGTGAACCTTATGGGTGACGGGCCTGTGAGCCTTACAGCTGACTGTAACCTCTGCAAACTGTGGGGCAAAATAAACCTCTCTTCCGTTAAGGTGCACGTATCAGGCATTTTGTCCCACAGATGAAGAAAATGGCCGAGACACCCGCTGAACACAAACACTGTAAGTAGACAGCCACCGACAGGGCAGAGAAAGCGTTACCAAGCCACGCTGAGTATCAGTTATGGTGACCGTGGAGTGTGTCCCTGGGTCAGGCACATTGAATACATGATTTTACCAGGTCTCACCCAGGAACTGTTGTTCCATTTTACAGACAAGGAAAATGACTCTCGGGTACTCCAATCACTTGTACTTAAAGTACCTTTCCTCTAACAACAGAGACTCTGAACTCATCTGTGGTCCACCATCCCATGGGACTCTGCCAGGACCGAAGGGCATCTACACAGTGTGGCAGACGCTATGCCCCGGGACCCCTGTGTGTCCCAAGCTGAGAAAGGCAGTAGAACCTTTCCTCCTACTGGAAGCAAGCATCTACTATTTATATTGTATTTTCAGTTAATAATCCTGCAGGGTTGTTGTTTCTTCCATCTTTATTTGCAGCACATTTGTCTACTGCTGGAAAGGAGCCAAGGCATCGAGCTCACAATTCTCAAGACAAAACACAGAGGAGAGGAGAGGCTATTACCCCACACCAGCCCTCGGCCTCCCACAGAAGCCACTTCCCATTCTCTACATGTGTGCAGACTTCTCTGGGCAGCACTGGGCCTGCAACTTTACAGAATGTAACTCACAGGGTCAAGAAACCAAGGACTTTCCTTCCAGATGACCAGAAATTAATCTGATTGGTGTCAGAAATACTTCTTTGTGGCACCAGGATTTAAACTCATGGCACTAAAAGCACAAGGACCGTCAGCTATGTAATCACTAAAATGCCCTCACCAGCCCTGGGTTAATGGGCTGTCAGTCAGAGCAGAGCTTTCGCCAGAAACAAAGCACAGTCAGGAACACAGCCTCTCCCTCTCCTTCTCATTCACTCGTCCAAATATTCGCTGGATTCCTATTATTTGCCTGCACTTCTAGATATGTCCCTGTTCTCAATGAGTGTGCCACCCGGAAGGATAGACAGATGATTACACGGGTAATTACAGTGCCACAGGAATGTGGGTAAACATGAATTATAAGGGACAGGTTAAATTAATCATGAAAGGCCCATGCAATAGAGTTCTATACAGCCATTAAAAAGAATGGTGGAACACCATATTCATTGACGAGGAAAGATCTCTACAGAACATTAAATGAGGGAGGAGAGGAGGTTGCAAAATGGTATTTACAGAAATTTACTTTCCGAAAGATTGTGTGTCACTCACACAAATGCTGGGAGGATGCTCAGCAGATTAGCTACTCTTTACCCCCAGGTGCTGGGTTTTCAAGTAACTTTTACTTTATTCTTCATGCCTGTTTTACATTATATAAATTTTTTCAAAATGAAACTTTTCTACCATAAAAAAATATCAAAGGAGCTCATTGCAAAATGAGTGCAACATGCTAAGTTCAGTAATGGAAATGCTTCATATGTGTATGAAGCGCATGCACACATGTACACTACACCACTCGCTCAGAGATCAGTGTCAAAGTTTTCTTTGACTTTTGGTCATTTGACAATTATGAACTTATTTTAAAACTATTCTGGAAAGTAAGGAACCATATGAAATAACTACAGAGTTCATTACCTTCAATAGCAACAACTTCCCGCCTCTCAAGTGAGCTTCCTGTGACAGCCATAGTGGCTCAACGGTGGAGTCAATAAGAACAGTGAACCCCACAACACTCTGCCCGGCCCTTCACATAGGCACGCATACATGCAAGGCCTCCGTATTACCTACATAACTCAAAGAGCTCATAAGCATTTACATTTGCCATGAATTGGTAGGAAAGAGGAGGACACAGCAGGGACTGGTGCTCCCAGCAGAACAGCCCACCTTTCAAAGAAATGGGATGACCATTACTTTTGTTTCAATGACAGTTAGCAGGAATCCACAGCTCTTCCTGACTACATGCCTTGGCCTGGCCAGTCCCAAGAGGCAGAATGTTACTACCTCTCACTGGAGAAAAATATATTGCGAAGGTCCCACCAAGCTGACCATCTCCACACAAAGTATTGTGATTAACTGGCCTCTCATCCCTCCCCCACAGGTGCAAGAGACTAGCAAAGGAGACAAGAGGGACTGGTCGGCCAATCAAATTTGTGGTTCACTGAGAAGCTTCAGAGTGCGGTAAAGCACAGCACCCAGAGAAGAAAGGAGGAGAGAGGAGCCTCACCCGAAGTCAGGCAAAAGAGAAGCACACAGGTGGAGCAGCCTGGAGAGCCTGACGCACACTCCTGGTCCTGAGCCAGCAGCAGCATAATCTGCAGGCCAGTTAATTGCAGGCACCAACATCTGCCTTTAGTTCTTCAAAGTAATCAGCACTTGTTATTGATAGAAAGCTGGTACCCCAGGCACTTCAGATAATCGTTTCAACACTGGCACCTCATTGCCTACCATGAAGGTCACTGCAGTCTACACACCTCCACTACCCCTCATCCTTACAGCTAAATGAAAGAACTGTCCCTTGTCACGGCAGTCATATCAAGTCATCCACACAAGGCTCAAGGTGTCCATGCATAGTTTTCTTCAGCAATTAGTGTTTTCCAACACAGTGCAATGATCACTTCCTGCAGGTTTTGAGTTCCTGAGCGCCATAGTTCCTTCACAGAGGCAGGAGCTGAGAGGCAGCTTTGTGCAGTGTGCCTAAGACCTGGTTTGTACAGGATAGGAGGTCGGTGCTTTGAGTGATTGAGACAAAAAACTGCTCAGGAGTACACACACGCACACACACACATACACACACACACACACACACACACATGATTCTAGGGAAGCATCTCTAGCACACCAAGGGCGATGGGAAATCTGCAAATGTCCCATGCTGCCACTACATGGAATCTCCCCTGCTCCAAACACTTCTATTGTCTCCTTGTACACATCCATTTCTTTTGTCTGAGACACTTGTCTCGGTCTCCTTGCCCTACTCCACCAGCACATTTTCTTCCATCACCCTGGACAGAAAGCCCTCTAGGGGGCTCCCTAAAGCCTTGACTGAGAGGTCAAGAGCTCATACACCTCAGACTCATCAAACTTGTTTGACTACCTTTCCCCCTCTTCTTTTTTTTTAATTGAATTCTTTATTGGTGCATTTTATATACACCTCACAATCATACTCAACACTGAGGAATTTGCACCAGTCTATGACACAAGTTAATTCTCATTTTTACCCATATCTCTACCCATCCCACAACCCCCACCCCTTAGGTGCTTCCTTTTTCTTTTCAAATCATATTCTTTCCCCTCATTACTTTGCCCTACCACATTCCCTTTGAATATTTCCTATTTCACAAACTCTTGTCATACATTCTAGAACTCATTTATATCTACAGATTCTCATACCAGAGAAAAGATACAGCATTTACATATGTGTGACCTATTTACTTCACTTATTAGTGTGCCCTCAAGGTGTGTCCATTTGAGGACTCAAACTTATTGTTCTTTATGGCAGAGTAATACTCCATTTTATAAAAGAAAATCTTCTTTATGTAGTCTTCAGTTGATGGGCATCTGGGTCATTTCCAAGACTGGGCTATCACAAACTGAACTGCTATTCCCCCTCTTATGAGCCGGGGCTTCTTCCATCTCGCTCCTCTCTCTACTAATCCTGATGAGACATGACACAAATGGTCATCCGTGACACATGGGAGATATTTGGTATTAGTCCCCAACATTAGTGCTAAGATAAAGAAGCACAATCAACAAATTCGCAATTCTAGAGCAAACAGGAACAAGAACGAGAACCATGAGCCAGCTCGTGTCCCAGAAGCCAATAATATCCTTCCCCAGGAAGCGGCATTATACCTGCGTGGCGGCACCCACAGGTCACGCAGCTGGGCATAGCAGTAATAAATCGGTGCCTCTAGGCTGCCAGAGTCACCTGCCAGTCTGCCTGCTCTGTCTGAAAGGACGCCTCCAACAAGGGCAGCAAGTGGGACCCCTTCTGCAGACATCCGCTCCACCCCAGCATCCCCATGTCATCTGGCAGTGGCTACACCAAGTCAGGCTGGGGGAGGCACCAGAGTCTCCTGCAACCTTCATCGGCTTCCCCATGAGCTGCCACGAAAATTCAATGTAAGAACACTCTTGCTTTTTCTCCCCCCTTCTTCCAAAGAGATTCTCTAGCACTCCCAGGGCAGAGGCCAACCGAAATCTTTCCGTGACCCAGCCCTGCCCCTTCTCCAGCCTGCCACACGTGGTCAAAGCCCTAACCACCCAGGATGTGGGCACCCTTAGTCCTTCCCACCTCTGGAAAACACCCATACCTCAGGCCACAGGACTCTCCTGCTTGCCTCGTGCCTCTGCACCCTTCATAGCTCCCCTCTGGGACACCCACACCCCAGAACACTGCCCTCTTCTCCCACAGCTTCCAGCTATCATATGGCACCAGCGTGTGCTTACTCAGTTACTGCTGCCCTCCCTCCACTGGACTGTCAGGGCGTCGGCCCTGCCCCTCGTCCCAGCCAGCAGTCCAACAGGACATGGCAGAGACCTGTGGATAGAGGAAATGATCCACTGACCTGGGTCAGCACTGCCTCTTAAGGACATGGCAGCCCATTAGTAAACAAGGCTTTAAGAAGCTCTGTACACTCTCCCCTCACAATACACAACAACAGAAGAACTCATGCTTCTGCCAGAAAGAAACCATTTAGTCAGCCACTTTGTGACTTAGCTGAGTATGAAGTCCTTTCCTCACCCCTCTCCGCACCCTGGAGACTAGTGTGCAGGGGACGTTTGTATGTTCAAATATCCTATTTCAGCAAACCAGTGAGTGCACAATTTCTCAGTAGCACCAAGTCACGCGAGTGGTCTGTGTCATGGGGGCCCCAGGCCTGGGAAATCACAATGACTGAGCTCAAGAGCTGGGGGATTCAGACAGAGCCTCCAAGCATCATCTCTCTTGGGTACAGGTTAGAACAATAAATGTGGCTGAAACATGAAACGTGATTCCTTCATAACGCATGCTGGCTACACAAGGCAGAAGAGCCGTTGGTGTCAACCTTTTTCCAGTCTTGGTTACTGATGTTATCCTTTGGTTTCACAAGAAGCTTAACATGGAAGTCAGACATAATTTCTTTTCTTTCTTTTCTTTTTTTTTTTTTTTTGAAACAGGGTCTTGCTTTGTAGTTCATTCTGACCCTGAGCTCACTATGTATCCCAGGCAAGCCTCCAACTCAGCAATCCACCTGCCTCTGCCTCCTGAGTGCTGGGATTACAGGTATGAGCCACCACACCTGGCACTGTGGTATGTGGTACCACTGATTGCTGGTGGGTGTGAGTCACCATGCTCGGTATTGTTGTATGTGGTACTGGGGATCGAACCAGGGACCTTGTACTTACTAGGCAGGTGCTGGAACCACTAAGCTAAGTCTCCAGCCCATAATTTCCTTTATTTAAGAGAATAAAGTATGGGTTCCATGGACCCATAGGTTCATGGGACTTTTCGAAGTCATCCGGTCCCAAGAACACAGGGCTGAATAGTAAAGATCCCACATCTCTCCACATGACAAGCCTACACCTCAGCCTAAAAATATCACTAAAGAGCCAGCTACTGGCCAACCCAGAAGTCTGCCCACACTGGGTCTATGTCCTGGTGGCAAAGGGCTGGTGACAGGGTAGCAGCTGCCCTTTCTGACAGCCATGCTCAGCCAAGCTCACCACTGGCCCACAACCTCTATCTTCTTTTATTTCCATGCTGGACCCTGTTGGCATTAGAATTCACCCCTCTTCATACACACACACACACAGCTCGGACATGCTGAGCACTTGCTCCCCTGACCACGGGACATAGAGGCCAGTACAAGAGCTCATGGGCTGATAAAGAGTGGGTGGAGAAGCACCATGAAAGACATGAAGTCTGAGATCACAACCATCACCAAAAATAAGAGCAAGATTCTGCAACAGAGGAATTGCAGACATAAATTTCCTTTAACCAGGAGCCAAATGTTTTAATATTTATGTCTAGACATTCCCAGACAATTTTAATTCACATTTACACTTTTCCTATAGAAAATAGAAAAGGAAGACAGAGGTACAGAATGTGAAAAAATATTCAAAATGCCGTCATTTAAATGGAATTGAATCCTTTTCAAAACACTCTGTCCAGAGGAGCCGCTGCCTCCGAGGTGTTTTGTCAGCTCTGTGCAGCGCTCAGAACCCATTGAAAGCTATAAAAAGCACCTGCCATCTCCAGTGAACTCCAGAGCCTTTTTTCCGGGGTGGGACTCTAACGTGCCCCTCCGCAGCAGACTCAGAGCTAGGGGCGACAGCTGAGGAGCCGCTCGGCCTGTGACAGGTGAACTTGTTATGCTGCATTTCAAAGCCACACGCTGTGACAAAGCCAGTCAGCGCCGTGTAGAGACTGTGGCAGCCCAGTCCCAACTTTGTCAGGCCCAGCTGGCAGCAGGGGCCGAACACGAAGCAGAAATAGACCAGCACACTTTTTCAAGCCCTTCAGAGCCTTGAAGTTCAAGCAGATTCACCTCATTTTGGTTATGGGGCTGACCAAAGAGGTTTGGTATAGGGCTGGGGCTGATTTTCTCCCCAAAGTGAACTCTCAAATCAGCCCGCCTGCAACACAGCTTCACCGTCATCTTCCGCAGGAAACTTCCACCATCCCCCACCCCGACTTCCCTCCCAGATGCTGGAGTCCTTGGTCTTTCTAACACTTGATCTGCTATGATGACTCCTTATCCTTTCCATAGCAGGATCCTTGTGACAGGTAGCTAAAGGCCTCGCAGGGCAGACAAAAGGCCTCCTAGTTCTCCTCACGTACACACCAGCTGGGTGCTCAGTGGGAACAGTGAGCCCTGTGCAGTACGCAACCTGGACCCCAGCTCAGAGGTCCCAGAGGTGGCCAGGAAATAGCCAGCACTCAGGACCATGTGGCTGGGATGATGGGTTCCACGGACAGTGGCCAGTGCCATCCCAGCCCCTTGCACTGCCTGAGACCTGGTACCTGGCACTCTGCCGAGGAGAGGCAGTTAGACAAGACCAAGAATAACAGGACAAGAATTTCCACCAGCCTGGCAGGATGAGGACTTAGGCTTAAAATCAGGCATGTCAGAGCTCCAGGTTTTACCTGAGACTATCACCAGTATCAGGTCAAGCAGAGGAAATGACCGATGGAGCAAAGAAAGGAAGTTGAAGTCCTCAGCCTCAGTGCGGAGGGGGCAGTAACAACGGTGAAGGTAGTGTGACCAGGTCTAGGCGCAGGGAATGGGTGTACTGGGCCCCGGGTCTGGGACTGGCGGTAGAGATTTGCCTACATAACCACAGTGGCTATTTGGTTGTAACCACTGTAAGGATCTTCACAGGTCCTGGACCTCTATTGTTAGTCCCTCAGGACAAACCACTAAAGGCCACCCGGAAACCCAGAAGGAAGCAGGTGCCTTCTGAGCAGAGGCTTAGCCCCAGGGAAAGATGAAAGACATAAAACCAAGCAGCCCTACACTGCAAACTGTCTTCCACAACAGCTCCGGGACAGCCAGGCATGTTGTCGCAGTTTTATAATCCCAGCACTCTAGGAGGCTGAGGCAAGGCGTTCACACGTTCAGCCCCACCCTGGGAAACTTAGCAATTTAGCAAGACTATCTTGAAATAAAAAGGGGTGGTGATGTCGCTCAATGCAAAGACCCTGAATTCAATCCCCAAACAACCACCAACACCAAATAAAGCTCCAGGGCATGAACCAAGGTGGCCAAACCCTCTCATCAGCAAGATGCCTGGCACGTGACTGAAGAACTATAAATGAGTATCCACCCACTTCTATCATCCACTCATAAAAGAAATGTTTGTTCAGCAATCACCACACGTCAAAAGCTCTGCAACTGCGGGACACACGGAAGATGCTGGGAGGAGCACGGTAGACAGATGTGGGCCCTGCATTGGTTAAGCCTGCCCCGGAGAGGGAAGAGACCGCAATGATCAACAAAGGGATCACCTCACATAGGGAACAGCGCAGTGCGAGAAAATCAAACAAGTGGGAGAACGAAAAAGCACAGGGAGAAAAGCTATCCTGATGCTCAGGAAAGGCCACCTACAGGCAAGGTCGCTTGGGGCAGACCCACGCCTGATGGTCTGGGACGATTTTCCCAAATGGGAGAAGAGGAACGAAAATTCCAAGGCAGGAAGAAACTTGACCTGGCCACACGAGGCAGCCACTGTAGCTGAAGCGGAAAGAAGGGTGGTAGGAGAAAGGACACGGTGTGGCAGTTGGTTATTGCACCGGGATAACCTGTTCTCATTCAAGAACAGGAATGGCCCACCCCATGTCTAGCCAGGAGGGACTGATAGAGGCTCCAGTTGGGCAGTTTCTGCCCTTAATCTGAGCCCCTTGCACCACCAAACCTACTAAAAAGAGAAGCCCGCATACTGCTCCTCTAGACCAGATAAAATGAAGCACATTCCAACCCAGAACTTTCTGAACAGCCCCCTCAGGCCTCGACGCTGATGTTTGAGATCAACTCCAAGGACACTATTTCAAAGTATTAGTTATATCTCTGCTACTATTTTTGCATTTAGGGGAGCAAAAAGCTGAAATAGTGCTTCAGTTTAAAGAAGGAGTCCTGAGGCTTCTCTTTCTGTGCTTGACTCAGTGGAGTGAAGCTAAATTACCCAGATGGATACAACAAGAGGGAGAGCAGTGAGAAGAAAATACAGCTGAGGCCCTGAAGTCGGCCCCTGTGACTGGGCCTGAGGGGACCACCCAGCCCTGGCCAGAGGTCTGCCACAGAAGGAACAGGTAAGGCCAAAACAGCCAGAGGTCAAGGTTCACCCTCAGCACGATGGCACCCCCCATGTGCACTGACCTCTCTCCCTCCCTAAGCTGTAGCCCCTTTCCCAGGCTCTCAGCACAGTGCCCATCTCTTCCTACTGCCCACTGCCCTCACAGGGGAAGGATGGCTCAGAAATAAGGAGGACACTTCGTTGGGAAGTGTTTGAAACTCTTCAAAGGCCTCCCACTTCCCTCAGGAAAGGGCTCAGCCACCTTTCGCAGGCCTATAACCAGAGCTTCCCAGTCTCCCCTCTCGCTGCCCTTGGCATGTCTCAGAAACTCATGGCTGTGCTCAGAGCAAAAGTAAATCCTGCAAGAAACCCAATGCATGTACTTGCATGTGTTTCCAGGAACAGCCACCCTTACAGTACACCACAGGCCCTGCTGCTTTCAGTTCTATCTTCTTCTATTTCTTTTTTAAAGTTGGTCATTACATACTAAATTGGCCTAATGACTCTAAAAATACCCCATGATCTAAAGTTCTTAAAACAATACACAAACTGACTTCTACAGTTCAGCTGACCCATCTCTCCCTCCATCCTCTTTGGGATTTCACACCCATCCCTTGTTAACGGCAGAACCCACTCTGTCTTCCAACCCTCTCCTTAGCTACTTCAGATGCTTTCTACATTCTCCTCCGAATTGGTAACTCTCACTAAGGGACAAAATATTCAACACCTACAACTTAAAGGAAGAAAAATTTAATTTGGCTCATAGTTTTAGAGGTTTTAGTTCATGGTCACTTGAGTCCAAGGTAGAAACATCATTGCCAAAGGGCATGACAGAACAAAATTGCTCACTTCATGGCAGCTAGGAAACAAAGCATGGAGAAACACAAGAAAAGAATGGGGCAGGTACAAGATATGATCCCCAAACTTGTCCATCCATGACCCACCCAGACATACCTAAAAGGCAGTTTTCAAACCAAACAGCAGTCCAGCTCAGCTATCACATTCCAGCCTTTGTCAGCAGGACATCCAAATACCTCTCCTCAGACCATATGAAATCTCAAAATAAACACAGTTGTAACAGTTATAAGTTTTATCCTGCCTAACAGGATAACTCTTCCCAAAGTCTCAACAATTCCAGCATTTCCCACAAGCCAAACTCCAGAATCTCTTCTGAGAGTCACGGCAAATATTAGGTATAAATCCCTAAAAATTCAAAAAGCAACTTAAACATACCCAGCATACAACATATAAGGTAGTGTTGCCATTCCAAAAGGGAGGCATTCAGCATAGCAAAGTATTAAACAAAACCAAAACCCAGCAGGGCACATAATAAATCCTATAGCTGCATAATCATTGTTTGAGGCACAAGGTGGTGAATTACAACTACAAAGGCCTTGATGGGTCCACCCTGCAGCCCTGACATTTGCAGCCCATATGGCCTCTTTCATCAGCTGGCTTCATTCACTCCCTGTGAATTTTCACCCACTCCATGTTGCTGGCACCCCTGACTTCTTGGGGTATCTGGTGAACCTTCAGCTTCATTCCCATTGCTTAATACACCCACATCTCAGCTCCCAGCACTTCCTTTGAACCTTCCATGACTCTGTAATATGTATACTCTACATGCCTGAAAAACCAGCATCATATGAACAATGCTAACATATGCCATCAGTGTGAGCAATAGCCAGGATCCCTGGGACTCCTGCAGCTGCTAAGTTTCTGGATGACCGAGCTTCATGAAATGATTCCTAATTTGTAATTCTCAGGAGGTCCTTCTTAAGGAAGAGGGCCCAGTACTTTCTTCTCAAATGAAAGGTTTATAATTTATATACTTAGGCCTTTGATGGGTGGGGTCCTGGTGATGCCTCAAGGTATCTTTCTTCTTGTCCCACTTCAAATCTCTTAGTTTCATTTTCATGGTGTTAAAGCTCTTCAGCCACTACACTCCTTTGGCAGCAGTTTTACACTTGCTTTTTTTCTCATTCAAATTTAAGTTTTTCAAATCTTTCTGCTCTGTATTTTACTCTCAATTTTGACTATAAATCTGGCTAAAAACAGGCAACAGTACTCATGCCACAGCCTGACACTGGGCTGCCTTGAAATTTCCTGGTCCAGATCAATTATCTGAGCCTTCCACAAAGTCTCAGGATATGGACAAAATGTAGAAAGGTTCTTTGCCAGAATGAAATATGCATGACCTCTGGTCCAGTTCATAACAAAGACTATCTGAAATTTCATGAATCTGGCCTTTACTCTCTGCATTCCTATCAGCGTTCCAGTCTTCTGAGGTGTTAACAGTACTACCCATCAGGCTCTTCTCATAGCAGTACAGGACTTCTCTAGATTACATGCCAGACTTTCCCAAGCTTGCCATAAACCATTTCCAGACACTTCCAAACTTTGAACACTAATGTTCAAGTATAGTCATAGCAATGAAACCCCTTCTCTCCTACCAGTTTTCAGTATTAATCAGCTTTCCCACCGCCGAAAAAAAAAAATGCCAAACACAAACAGTTTAAAAGGAAAAGACTTGACTTGGCTCATGGTTTCAGAAATTTTGGTTCACAGTCTAATAGCTCCAAGATAGAAACATCACGGTAGAAGGGTATACTGGGACAAAATTCTCACTTAATGGCAGCCAGGAAGCATAGTGTGGAACAGCACCAGAAAGGAAGAGGTCAGGGACTAGACAGAGTACCCAAGGTCACTCTTCAACAACCCAGACAAATCCATAAGTAAGCTTTACTAATTTCCTAGGGGCCTGTTGAGCCCCCTCAAACTAAATATCCAGCTGAACTATCACAGCTGCAAATAAGAATCACACAAAATGCCATAAAACTATCCTGGTACCCATGGGTCCATCTACTGCAACCTACCCCAGCTGAGACATCATCTGATGTGACTGGTCATGGCAGAGCCTCAGCCCCCAGGTGGTTCTCAAGTGCAGCCAGGATAGAGAAGCTGGGATTCACTCCTACTCAGTCCTCAGAATTCATGTGCTACATCCTTTCCAGGAAACAGGAAACTTCTCCCACCTTTGAACAAACATACACTCACACATATGCACAGGCACACACAGAATCTGGGCCAAACTCTGTGTTTATTTGGAGCGTAAATACGGTATATAGTATTTGAGTGTCAGATTGACAAGGACTGGAATGTGACAATTAAGCAGGATTGTTGACTTGACCGGCGTGAGAGCTGCCTAATGGATTAGTAAACTCCCATGAACTCTTATCCCTCCCTGGTCCAGTCTCTATGGCAGCTGCCATATTTTGTTGCACTTATTATCTGTCTCCTTCTAGGCAGTGTGTCGTTTCAAGCCAGGGATACATCTCATCTCACCTCTGGAAAGCCACTGTGCTTAGCACACAAAAAGGACTCAGTAAATAGTCATTGCATTAACATATGAGGCATGTCCTGTTATTATCCTATTTTACTGATAAGGAAATTGACATCCAGAAGGTCAAATAAATTAGCCAGTGCTGTCCGGCTAGCAGTAATGGGTGTCATTACATCTGCCCCGTTCCAGGGTCAGAGCAGAGCAGCTTCGTGGAGCCTCAGCAGCCAAGAGGCAGAGCACAACCAGCCCACAGGCCCAACTACACCTGTTCCCAGTGCTCTGAGATGAAGACCCAAAGAAAGCCACAAAGGCTAACAGAAGGATCGTTTTTTCCAGGACTCTTCTCTGGCCCCGGGGTTCAGAAAGGCAAATCCCCTAGGGATTTGGATTTTTCTCTCATCAGAAATGCTACAGTCTAGCTCCTCACTCCTAATGCTGGCTGCACACTTTCAGATGGACTTTCTTTCATCTCAGTCCAATAATATAATTCATTCCAAACTCATCCATTATTTCCTGGTTGCTGTTTTCAAACAGTTCCCCTCCTCCTTCTGTCTTTCTCTCTGTTTCTTTGTGTCTGTTTCTCTTTCCCCTTGTCAATGATCTATGTTCAAAATATCCCAGCTTCAGTATTATTGCTGATCAACCCTATTGCTGCCCCCACCTACCCGTTCACTAACCACCCATTCTACTGACTCATTCAAAGCCAACTCACTCCTAAATCAACATTACTCTGCCAGGACTGCTGGAGCAGCCTCTAGTACCTAGTCCTGTTCCATGGCTTCCCTCCATTATCACACACACAAAAAAAATGCCTGATACATCTTACAAAGCTCAACTCTGGCTAGGTCTCCTCATTTAGAATCTTCCCATTGACCCCTACCAGCCCATTCGGGTAGGTACAACCTAAGCGTCATAGGCCACTACCATGAGCTAATGTATATGACTCTTCCAGCCGCACCCTACCATGCCCTTGTCTTAGGTGTTGTACCCTCATGCTCACCATTTCTCAGATAAGGCTCCTCACACCCTGGCTCAGTGACCGTTATCACCACTGCAGATGTAGGCCTCGGTGGGAAACAGCTCCATCAGGAGGACCACCACAACAAACCAAACAGTACAGACGCTGATCCCATGCTGGCCCCTGTTGGGACCACAGTAGCAAGTCCTAGGTTGGCTTCTTTTGTGAGCTAAAAGTAGAGCCATGGAAGCACAGAATCTCTGTCATGTTAGCTGAAGGTAAGGGCAAAATAGTTAAGGTTTCTGAACTGATCATGGTGCAGAGAAGTGTATGAGAAGAAAAAGAAAATTATGACAGTGGGAAAGGCTAGCATCCTAGAAATTATATCAGCTCATGTCACCTCTGTGCACTAGGAAAAGGGAGTCCTGGGCCTGGTACACCCTCAAGTGAATCACATTTTCATAAGGAAGTTCTGATGGAGTATCTTTTCTGCTCTTCAACTCATATGTCTCAGAAGTCTTCAGGGGAATAACCTTTGAAAATATCTTCCTTTGAGCAGGATTTTCTTTTCTCCCCAAATCTGAAAAAAAAAAAAAAGGGAGAGCCTTGCCTCTACAATCCTACTTCTAAAAAGAAATCAGTATCTAAAAAGTTCCATTCTGTGGCCAAACTTCTTCAACTGGATGTCCAGGGGTCCCTAAAACAACCCTTTCCCAGCCCCCAGACTCTCCCTGTCTTGGGCCTGATCCTCCCTTCCATGGCTTGAATTGATTGGGATTCCTACTTAACATTCCAAATACCTAATTGGGAATAATTGCAACTCTTAATTACAGTTCAATCATTACATACCAGCACCACAGCTGCTTTTAAATTTTATTTTTCATTAAAGCAATGTTTTCAAGAGCCTGTTTTAAAAGAAGAAAAAAATTACTGAATAATCATTTATAATTTAAAAGTAAATAAGAGCAAATTATGATCATGTTTGTGAAACAAAATGCTCTCTGCTCAATCCAGTTAGTTAAAAACCCAAAACTCTCTTTGAATCACCTGGAGCTTCAAATTCATGCACCCAACTCAGTGACGCTAACTCAGGTTCCAAGTTGATTTTCCTGTAATAACATCCAGGACTCAAGGCTATGGAGAGTCCAGGAAAGAATGACAACAAACGACACATAAAGCCAGAAAGTGAGGTGTTCCAAAGTAGAAGACTCATGAAAAATAATAATAATAATAATAATCTCTCATGTGGATGCAGCACTTCCCATCGTAGAACATACATTCAGGTGTATTTGATCATAAAACAAGGCTCACTTTTTTTGGTGGTTCTCAGGCTTTCAAAGGTACAGCTATGAAAGCTCTTCTCCAGAAAAATCCACAGGCACCAACTATTTCCAAGATTTTTCATACTATTTTAAGAAATTCACAACTCCCGTATACCTATCCCTTAGTTCCTTTATGATTTGTGATTTATAAGATTTTCACTGTTTATTCTTAGTAAGTGACAAAACAATGACTACTGCTAATTATATGTTCTATGAAAATTATTTGACACACACCAACTGTCCATCAGGCATTGACCTACTCTCCAGAGGCAGTAAGAATATGGATGAGTTAAACAGGGTCCCTTGAGAAGCTCACAGTTGCACGGGAGAGGCAGGAAAGGACATGTGATATACTGAAGGGGAAGAAAGAGGAAGTACTTGGAGAAATTTGTTACCTGTGGTCCTGTCAGGCCAGAACTTGCCACCATTTGAAAGCAGCAGTGGGGACAGGAGAGATGTGAAGTATCTGAATATAGAATATTATATTATTATCAAAACCAGATTTCCACGCTAATTATTAGTGCCAACCTTCTGGCAAGTCATTAAACCTAACCAGTGGCCAGGGAATGTGACAAGCTCACTCATTAATTACCACCGATGCAATGTTTCCCAAGAAACCTGCACAGAGACTATGGGAGCAGAAACTCACGACATGGACATTTGTCGTAAGACAGACAAAATCTAAGGAGAAGGGTAGTAGCTAAGACTGTAGGTGGTGTGTTGGGCTGACAACTCCCATGTGAATTCTAGTACCCTGGGATAGCACTCAATTTCTGGTGTTTATACTCTGTCATTTTGCCAAACAAAAACTTGTAAAGCTATTTTTTACTATCATGATTATTTCATAAGTGATCTCCAGTGGAATCTAAATAGAGGCCAGACTCTATTCAGAAATAAGAGGTAGAACTTTACACTATATGAGTACTCAAATATGTAAACACTGTCTCCATCACTTTATTTTTCCAAAGACCAATAAGACTTCATTATAGCTCAGTACCGAGACACAGAAGAGCATTTGAAAACAACCACAAGGGTTTGGAAGAAAAAGTAGAAAGTACAGAAGGACCAAGGAGTTCTATGTAGGACAGGTTCTGGAGGAAGAACTATCCACCTGGGTCCTGAAGGATGGGGAGAGATGGAGCAAGCAAGTCACTAGGACCCTCTAGACACCATGGAAGCCAAAGCAGAGGGTGGGAAACCCTGTAGGCAACCTCAACTCCCCTTAGTGTCCCTGTGGATGACTTGTATCTTGCCACCTCCAAACTGTTTTTATATTCTAAAGTTGGACTTTCAGAATGGATGAGCAAACTTTTCAAGTTATTAAGGGATGGTCATACTCCCAAAACATACTTCAATTGTGTTAGCTCCTATATTTGTATGTGCTTTCTTATTTTTTACAAACACCTGAATATTTGGTTACAGACAAAAAAAAAAAAAACAAATGCCTACCCCTAGAGTGAAAAAGCATAAAAATATTGTACAATTTGGAAAAAAGATAGATTTATAAACCAAAAGTAGTAACTTTCTATTTCTGCTAATATTTCATGGACTGAAGCCAATTGTGTTCAGGTTCAACTTTGAAAAAGAACCAAACATGAAAATATAAGACATCCAACTAAATATGACCAATTGACCAGAAACATTCATCACTTCTCCTTCAGAAAACCCCACTAAATATAGTTAAGAATGTTTCTGAAATTTCAAGGGGAAAAGCAGTCAGAAAACAGATAACAATGAGTGAAAACTTTCCACAAACTTTACAAAGGGAGAAAACAGATCGGTAAATTATACAACAGAGCAGAGGAAGATGCCATCATATTGGCCACAAAATGGAGAGAGCTAAAATAAGTGAATTCCTCTCTTCCTATATCTCACCCACAGAATCCTAGACAAGTTCAGGACTGAGATGCAGTAAAAGGCGAAAGTGGGGAACATGGGGTACAAAGCTGAAAGCAAGAGAACTCGCTGAATGCTTCAGTACAGAAGTGCTACACCCCAAGCTTCCGCCTCAACCCACACAACTTGGTGGCTGACTCCAGTTAGTTATTCCCAAGGAACCCAAAGTTTTAATTAGATCAGACAGGCTTTTGAATGAAAAAGATTAGCATATTAGACAAAAAGGTAAGTTAACTTAATGTGTGCAGTCCCGTCCTCCCACCTTATTCTCAAAAGATAGAAGTGGGGAGTTTTCCTCTGTCCGGAGACTAGGCAATTTTATCTAGAGAAAAGATGACCAGATTCTTAAATTTGCTTAATATCATGATAGCAAAATCTACCAGTTGGTTGATCTATGTGTCTGCATGTGGGTCTGTCTCTCTTTCTGCCCCCATCAGCATGTACACAGAAACACACACTCACACACTTGCCAAACATCTCTTTACAATCTTACTCTTAAATTTTAACAACCAACCAACGGTAAATCAAAGATCCTCTGCAACTTGAAGGACTTCAACAATGTGAAAGAACAAAGCCAACAGAAAAAGAAGAAAAACTGAGCTAACAAAAACAAATAAATGTCCAAGATTTTTCATGAAAATAGAATTCCATATTCAAGAAACAAAGATCACATTTTATCTTTTTAAGAAAACAAGTTTATAACTGGAGATTTAGCTCAGAGGTTCTGGCATCTGCCTAGCAAGTGCAAGGTCCCTGGTTCAATCCCAGGTAACCACATAAAATAATATCAGGCATGGTGACTCACGCCCACCAGCAATCAGTACCACATACCACAATGCCATGTATGGTGCCTCACACTTGTAATCCCAGCACTTGGGAGGCAGAGGCAGGAGGATTGCTGAGTTTGAGGCCTGCCTGGGCTACATACTGAGCTCAGGGCCAGCAAGTCTCAAAAAAAAAAAAAAAAAGAGTTTAAGAAAGAACTCTAAAACTAAAGATATAATAATTAAAACAAAAAATTCGATGGGAAATTGAAAGACAAAACTAAAGAATTTATCCAAATTAGTTTTCACCATTTTCTGGTTTTCTAGAGAGACCAAAGAAAGGGAGAAAATTGAACATAAGCATGGGTTTCAAATGGAGCACTGAGATTTTATAATCAGCTAACCTGACATCTATGAGGGAGTAAGTAAATACCTTTTCGAATTGAAAGAACTCAAAAAATGAAAACTAGAAGAGCTACAGTACCATCTGGGTGTGGTGGTGCATGCCTGTAATTTCAGCACTGGGAGGCTGGGCAGCAAGGTCATGAATCTGAGCCAAGGCTGGCTAACTGAACAACTTAGCAAGACCTATCTCAAAAACTTTTAAACAAACGCATGGAGGGTCAGAGAAACAAAGGTCCTGGGTATAAGCTCTCCCCGCAAGGCTCCAGTATCTTTGGGTGATGCTGCCAGGCCACAGGCCTAGAGATCAGTCCAAATTAGAAACAATAAGATGTGCATTTCCAAGGGGGAGGGCTCTAGGAAGCAAACAGTAACACAGGAATGATAGATAATCCAAGCATATTCTAAAAACATTTTAATAGAAAATTAAGATCTCTAATTTAGAAAATAAGGTATATAAAAAAGAAAGCTAGAAGAATGGGAAATAAAAACTGTGATTTAAAAATTAGAAGAAAAGCCGGGCGTGGTGGCTCATGCCTGTCATCCCAGCACTCGGGAAGCAGAGGCAGGCGGATTGCTGAGTTCGAGGCTTGCCTGGGCTACATAGTGAGCTCAGGACCAGCCAGAACTACAAAGCAAGACCCTGTCTCGAAGGAGAAGGAGAAG
>PVIC010029900.1:0-22257 GCA_004025085.1 Thryonomys swinderianus
ACCATGGCATCTCTCTAAACAGGGCTTCTATACCTCAGTCCTATAAAGAAATACTGAGAGGTTTTGCAGTGACCTGAAATTTGACGGTTAATAGGATGCCAACCTGCTTTTTAGTAAGAGAAGGCTCCTCCATACAAATAAGTGAAATAAATAGGTCACAGATGTGTAAATATCATGTCTGTTCTCTGGTATGAGAAACTGGAGATGTTAATGGGTTCTAGAATGTATGAGGGATATTGTGAAATAGAAAATACTCAAAGGGAAATGTGGTGGAAGAGTAAGTAATGAGGGGTAAAGAAAAATGTGATGGCAATAAAAAAGGGAAACAAAGCTTATGTATGTAGTGGGTGGGGGCTTGTGGGATGGGCAGGAGAATGGGAAAAATGAGAATTAAATCATGTTTTATACTGATACTAATTCCCAATGTTGAGTGTGATCATGATATGTATATACAATGTACCAATAAAGAAATGAAGCAAGAAAAAATAAATAAGTAAATGGTAAAAAAAAAAAAGAAAGAAAGAAAAAAGAAAAAATTAAGAGAGAGCTCCTGGCTTCCTCTGGATGAAGAACTACTTCATTGAATTCTAAAATACATTATGGATACAACAGAAAGAAATTAAGTGTGACAATCAAATAAAGCATGGTACCCTCCATCACTCTGGAGAGCAGGAAAATCTTTGCAAAACAGCCATCTTTGTTTAGCCTGAGTTTGTTCATCTTTAGAAATGGAGAGAAGACACATTCTGGGAAGATAAAATAAGGACACAGCAAAAGCACCCAGCCAGACACTCTGAAAAGTGTTTAATGAGGTGAGTTCTTTCTCTTTGCCCTATTTAATATATTCACCACATTGAGTTTCAATATGAAAGTGCTGCAGGGACCTTCGATTTGATACAACCCTGTTCACTGATCCAATGGACAAGGTCACGTATTGAAACTTCTATGATATATAGGGATCCTTTAGGGCTAATGGGCTACAATAAAGCCTGTGGAACCATCTTTATTTAGAGCATGATTTGCTCACAATTCTCTTTGGACAACCTTCTAAGTATCCGTTCAGCAATTCTCCAGCTCCAAGAACCAGACATGCACAGTAACATTACCAGTGCAACTAGGAGAGCCCATAGTATCTGTCTGCTATACCTTCATATTACATGAAGGCCTTTGAGAGGAGTCTCACAGCTGCAGGAAGTGCACCCCACTCCTGGTCCTCCCCCAAGCCAGGAGATCCACTGCCACCATCGGACCTGCTCACGTGTCAGAAAATTCTGGGCCTTGGCACTCGGTGAAATGCAGTGCCATCCCAAAAACAACTGACTGTCCACATTTTGCTTTTATTGTTACTGTTTGTCTGGTTTCCATAGAGACTGAACCCGGGATCTCACACATGTTAAGCTAACACTTTACCACTAAGTTGAAACTCCAGGCCCATGTTTAGGTTTTATCTTCAAGACTCCAAGTTATGTAAAAAAAAAAAAAAAAAAAAAAAAAAAAAAGTGGCTGATTTTTTTGTTTGTTTGTTTTGTTCTGGTTTTGGTGGAAGAACAATGTAACCCAATCCTGACACGGAAGTCACCACTGCAGTTCTGCCTGGTGCCCCCCAGTGAATCAGGAGACCACACTCAGTGCAAACTCGCCTCCTTTCTTAGGAATTGATGCCCTTTGGTAATTTGCCTCTTCTTGACTTATAAATCTCTCATGAATGAAGAAAAAGAGCAAAGCTGTGGAGTAGTACTTGTAGAACCTTTGGAAAGATGTTCTTCATAATCTCAGACTCGAGTACCAGCAATATTCCAAAACTGCTTGAATGGTCCTCCAAAAGCTATACGATATACCCCAAATCTCAGGGCTCCCAATTCAAAGGATTCCAGAGAAACCCAACAGGGTATATGACCCCAAAGGTAACTTCTCTGATGGTTCTACCTTTAATGTTTATTGACCCTACAAATAGTCATTTTGATTTTTTAAAAGACAAAATTTGTAATTGTAGATATGGGTGGAAGTCAGGAAAAGAGTAAACAAGGATTGTTAATAGTCTAAAAAGAAGGTATTTCTTCTGAAAATGACTCCTGTACAGGACTGGACAGTGTTTTCAGTATGACTTGTTCCTGTAGTTGTTCTTAACAGCCACACTCACAAAAGAGTTCTGAGTGCCTTCATGACCTTCTGGAAGCCCTTGGGCAGAGAGGACATGCAACTCCACAGGTATGCTCCTCACAGGTGGTCTGCTGAGCAGCACCTGAGAAACAGCACACAGTCCCCAGGTCTTCACCACTGGACACTCAAAATACTTCTCACCTGCACCTCAGGCACCTACCACCAATGAATGAGAAAACAAATAAATGGATGAACAGACAGTGACTGAATGGTGCACATGTCTCTATTTTAATTTAAGCCTTGATTTTCAGCTTTCTGTACTATATTTTATACCAACCAGCATGCAGTGAATTATTAAGAAATAGGTTTATTAAACACACTTTGGGATGAGTTCTATTCCTCAAATTTAATTTGGACAACTTGAACTGGAACTTTTGTGCTCCTGTGGTTCCTATGGATGTTTTATAAAGTGGAAAACAAAACCTGCATGAAATTTTTAAATGAAATTGGAATTTTAAAGAAACATTGTGCTAACAATATATTGCTTTAGGGTGTATCACCAGACTCCTGTTTGCCACTTGGGGATACTTTCAGGGAATAATTTGGAAAGCATGGTGTAGTACCTAGGAAACACCATTTAATATAGATGAGTAGAAACAAAATAATCACATTCTGGGGACCCTGAATAATACTCTTACACTCCTGCTGTAAGTGAATAGTGATTTTGGCATCCACTGGTTGTTCATGGAAATACTGGCATTCTATGATGCATTGTCTCCATCTGCCCTCCAGATCCACACTCATCCTTTCAACCTGCTCAGTGCTCCCAGGAAGGTGAACCCCAAGGAAGGCACCTGGCATTGGCCCTCAGCCTACTGTCTGGAGGCAACTAACAGGAAGAGCCAGCAGGAAAGAGAGAGGAAGGAGGAGAGAGCTAGGAGGGTGATACTATATGTTAGTCTTTGGCTGCTGTGGTAAAACATCTGTGGTAAACAACTTACAGGAGGAGATGTTTAATCTAGCTCACAGTTTCAGAGGTATCAGTTCATGGTTAGTTGGATCCAAGGCAGAAACATGGTGGAAGGTTGTGGTAGAGGAAACCTGCTAACCTCACAGCAGTTGAGAAGGAGAGAAAGAGAAAAAGGGCTAGAGAGGAATGAAGCCAGAGAACACATACCATCCCCACGGAAAAGCCTCCATGACCTATTCCCTTCATCTTGCCCCAGCTCCTACATTTGCATCACTTCCTGATATCAAATTACTATATCAACAGAATAATCTACTGGCAAAATCAGTCACATGACTCAATCACCTTCGAGAATCCCCAGCCCTAACCATGGGTGCTTTCTGGGACATTTTTGATCTGAACCATAATAGGCTGTTTCAATGGCCCGTCCCAGCAGCACCATCAGGCGACTTGTTCCACTCCCTTCAAGGTGTCCCCCAATGATTAAATCTCCCCTGTCTAAATTTTAAGAGTGGCTCTTGCCCCTTCATGAAGTCTCCCCAGCAACCTCCAGAGATGTCAGGTTCACACCCCCTTCCTGGCTGCCCTGACCCTTCCCCCACAGGAAATCCTGAAATAGGTTCCTGGCCTTCAATTCCATAGCTCAAACTTTCCCACTGCTTTTTAACCTCTCAACTATGGAGATAATGAATTAAAACAACCCAACACACTTCATCGAAAGTAGAGAGTAATCATCATGTATTATAAACTTGTACTAAGAAAAAAGAGAATAGTTATTAGTTACTAGGAAAGGGTGGAGGGGGTACAGAGAGTGGTCGGATAATGGGTACTAAAATATGGTTAGACTGCATCAGTTCTGTGGTTGTATTGCACAGTAAGGCAACTATAGTCTACAACAATTTCTTATATATCTGCAAACAAAACAAGACAAAAACTAGACCAGGCCAGGAAGTCTGCTACACATAGGATCACAGAACTCCAGGAGGCACAGTCAGCCAGATTGTAAATTCAAGCCCATCTGAGAAACTCAGTGACTTTGTGATAACCTGTCTCAAAAGGGCTGTAGGTCAGTGTGAAGGTCCTGGATTCAGTACCTGGTACTGCACAGAGCTAGAAGAGAAGAGTTCAAAGATTCCTAGACACAGAATTAAAAAGTGATTGAGGGAATGGAATGCTGGGTACTCCGATTTGATCATTACATGTTGCAGATATGTTGTGTACCGCGCTACACACACAAGTGCTCTGTGTCAATTAAAAGTACGGCTGCTGTGTCACAGTGATGCAGAAGACACAATATGAAAATATTCTATCTCCCTACATGTTAGATGTCTGATACACTGAACTCATGCTCTCTAAAAACCAAAGAATGAATTCTAGGAACAATGAAGATTAAGAGTAGAAGGATATTTATTGATAGGACAGCTCTTAAGAGGAAGGAGGGAACCCAAATGGGTAGCAGGGTAACCCTACTTTAGTTTTATAGACCAAAACCCACATGGGCACAATATGAGTTACAGCTATGATTAAGCTCTAAGCTTACAAATCTAATCACATAGGTAATAGTGGTCCAAATGGGAAACGTGTGCATGGAAAGGACAAAGACTTCTAGGAAATGATGCGTCCAGAGCTCTCTGGTCACCCACCAAGGTGGCTGATGTCTATTTAGGCTTTATTAGGCCCGGTGTTTGTCTTTTGAGAAAGTACACAGGCCCGGTCATTTGTTCTTGAGGCCTCATCTTCAATAGGTGTGTCTCTGGCCACAGCTGTGAAATGTCTCAACTTTGTCTTCCTTCTTTCGATGGCCTACCCTTATCTGACTGCCTATAATATTTCTAATTTAACCATCTATAATAACAGCGTAGAAACCATCTAAAAACAAATTAGTGCA
Organism: Thryonomys swinderianus; assembly: GCA_004025085.1. Taxonomy (NCBI): domain Eukaryota; kingdom Metazoa; phylum Chordata; class Mammalia; order Rodentia; family Thryonomyidae; genus Thryonomys; species Thryonomys swinderianus. The sequence continues at coordinate 4,956 of PVIC010029900.1, forward strand.
ATTCACTCTCCCAGAAAAAAAAATGTGCACCATAGGCAAACCTGAGTGCACTAATCCCACAACAATGAGGTTTTGCCAACTACCAAGCTTTACAGGAACATGAACCCTGCAATTGACAAAATGTGCCTAGTAAGAAGTTTTCAGCTTTCAACTGACGGTACTTCAAAGGGCAGAAGCTGCCTTCCCATTTTAATGCTTCAAAAATTTTTATCATAAGTTTACATAAAACAGTTTTATCAAAGTTTACACAGATGATGATTTTCCTTCATCAAACATTCAAGGCAATCACAACCAAAATCGCAGAATTCTGTTTTAAAGAAACTGACAAAGTATTTCTAAATTTATATGGAAATGTAAAGGATAAAAAGCACTCAAAACTATTTTTGGGGGGAAAAAATAAAGAAAAGATACTACATCCCACTCCCAACCCCTCCAGAAGCCAAAGTTAACAGAAAACTAGAAGGTACTTAATACAGTATTGTTTTATTTTGTTTTAATGCCATCTTATTAGAAAGGTAGCTTCATTCAAAGCCTTTGATTTTAACACTTTGTAAATCCTCAGCATAGTCAAAGCAACAACAAAAAAATAACTTTCCCATCAGCTGCCTTATTCTGCAACCATGAGAAAATCAAGTATCACACAGGACCTTGAGTGCGGAGGGCTGAGGTTATAAGATGGAAATCAACATAGAAAAAACTTGTCTCTAGGACAACCCCTGTCTCTCCAGACTGTGTTGTCCTGAGATTATTATTTTACATCCAGTGGACACACTGGTTATGCACCTTGTAATATCAAATAGACAAGATCGGGCACATTCCAAGTGGTTTGGCCGTACTCTAATAACAAACAGCACAAACATATTCTCTGCCTTCTGCTTAAGAGGGTCCAGATAGGTTTGCTTTCAAAAACGGTGGTTCTTTTCTTCCCACAGCAGTGTATCTGTTAAAGTCATGATTTACGATATGCAACATCAGTCCTGACTTAAGTGAGTCTTTTACAAACAAATGGGACAAGGCATACAAGTGCTTGTAGAAAACACTAGCAGCTTCTCAGTAAATACAGTAAATAGACTAAAAATGTAATATACAACACAGATACACACACACACACACACACACACACACACCCCCGAAGTCCACCTGATTGTCTACAAAGCTGAGCAGACCGTCCTTGGGACTCCAAGCCAGGAGTTTTCCACCCCAGATTCCATAGCGCCTTCAAAGCCTCTATCAGCCTAATCCCTTTCTCAGTCAACTGCTACCAGCTCTGGTACGTGATGAACTCAGCTTTTCCCACATAGCTGCTAGAATCCCCAAATTTTTAGTTTCTGTTTACTGGAAGAAACTTTCCTTTCAAAAGCCTATTTTGGACAAGTGGATTCTTTATGATACTCACATTTGGTCAGAAAACAGAATATTGAAATCTGATCGATATCATGTCCAGGTGGACATAAACATGCAAATTCCCTGACTGCCACTTCCAAGAATGAATTAGAACTCCCAATGACTGTGGTAAGTAATAAGCCTAATCAATTTTTTAACTGATGGGGTCCTTCCATCCTCCCCTAATCCCCACTCTGTTGAGTTTTCACGCCAGCAGTTTGAGGAAACTCAGGTCCAGCCCCCAGAGCAGAATCTGCACTTTTGCAGGATCCCAGGCAATAATCTGTGCCCTACAGGACTGGAAGCCAGCTCTAAACAATAAACTCCACCTCAAGCCCTCAGGTAAATCAAAGAACTCAAGCCCCATTATTCTGGACTTGCAGATAAAGATAAGGGCAATCAGTTCAGCTAACACAACACACTGGGAATTCTGGTCATTAAAATGAAGGTGTGGCTAGGCACTGTGGGGCACCTTTGGAATCCCAGCTGTGAGGGAGGCTGAGGCAGGAGGTTGCAACCTTGAGACCAGCCTGGGAGGTTTAGGGAGACCTTGTTTTAGAATAATATTGAATAAATAAACAGGACTGCAGATGTAGTTCTTTGGGTTCAATCGCAAGAATCTTTTTTTTTTTTTTTGAGACAGGGTCTCGCTTTGTAGTTCAGGCTGGCCCTGAGCTCATTATGTAGCCCAGGCAAACCTGAACTCAGCAATCCTCCTGCCTCTGCCTCCCCAGGGCTGGATGACAGGCATGAGCCACCACGCCCAGCACTGTGGTATGTGGTATTGATTGCTGGTGGGCGTGAGTCTCCATGCCCAGCATTGTATGTGGTTACCAGGATCGAACTCAGGACCTTGTGCTTGCGAGGCAGGCGCTGGAACCACTGAGCTAAATCTCCGGCCCCAAGAATCATTTTTTTTTTTTAAAAAAGGAACCCATGATTTCTGCTTCATGTTTTTCCCATTCTCTGAAAGCAGTGCACTGAAAAGTTAACAAATGGGTAAGTGTTCTCAATGGTTCACTGGGTTTGGGTTGATTATAGTTTAATTTGCATCTTAATGAAGCCATCACAATTAGAGCTTTGCAAAAAGATGATTCTGCAAACCACACCATAGGAAGGGAAATCATTCTAATCAGTCACATTTTTGTCCAAAATATGTGAATTAGCCTCCAATTTTTGGTCCAGTGACATTCAGCAACCTCACACAAGAGCAGCAGCAACCTGATGTTTTTCCTGGCTTACAGCCAAGATGGTGAGCGAAGCCTGGTCCATCCCAATCCCCTGGTGACCGATTCTGCCTTCTCACTTGGCTAAACAACCGGAACCAGATGAGTTGCCTCTGGTTTTGGGTTTCAGAGTCTTTGTTGCAAGCAACTCAAACTGCAAGCAAGGGACCTTCAACAGCAGTCAATTCTAGTGATGACCAAGAGGACATCTATGTCAAACAGCCTACGCAGATTTTGGACACCAAGCAAAATACTACAGGCAGTCAGCAGCCAACTGCTCCCTCAACAAGCGCTGCAGTTGCTCTGTGCTGAGCACCTGAAAATAGAAAGAACAACCAAGACTTTCCTTGGATTTAAAATTGCAGAAAATAAAGCTGGATGTGGTGGTGCACACCTGTAATGTCAAACCCTGGAGGCTGAGGCAGGAAGACTGCTGAGAGTTCGGGACCATCCTAGACTATAGATTGATTTCAAGGCCTGAACTACAAAGCGAGACCCCGTGTCACAAAAGCAAAACAAAATTGGGCCGGAGGGTTAGCTCAGTGGTTCCGGCGCCTGCCTCGCAAGCGCAAGGACCTGAGTTCGATCCCCGGTAACCACATATAACGCTGGGCGTCGAGACACGCCCACCAACAATCAACGCCGCATACCACAATGCCGGACGTGGTGGCTCACGCCTGTAATCCCAGCACTCGGGAGGCAGAGACAGGATTGCTGAGTTTGCGGCGGCTTGCCTGGGCACCATAGTGAGCTCAGGGCCAGCCTGAACTACAAAGCGAGACCCTGTCTCAAAAGCAAAAAAAAAAAAGCAAAACAAAATTTAAATTGTGGAAAATACAAGGTTCCTCTCCCTGTCATGCCCTTTTCATTTTCCTTTCCTTCCACACCTTCTCTCAGAAATCCCAAAACAGACTCTTAGCATAAAATATATTTAAATTGTGCAGGGAGAGGTGCCCAGAATTAGCAGTTTCATGTCATAGAAATGTCTCTAAAGGATCGAGAGAACTGAAACTCAAGTCTCTCTCCAGGGACTCCATGGAGCCCCCCACCAGGGACCTTAGGAGATGAGTCAGTGGGAACTTGAGTGAAGGGGGGACGGGAAGAAGACAATGGTGGGTAGTAGCAGGGAAGGAGAGAGGAGGAGCGAAGAGGAGGAGGGAGAGGGAGGCAGGCACGCGATACCCGCCCAGTAGGCTGCTGAGGAAGTGCTAAGGGACAAAACCTAGCAAGTGCGAAAAGTAAAGAAACGTCTGCCCCATGCAGTGGGCTCGCTTTCTGCCAGTGAACCAGATGTGTTCTCTCCTGGCTGTCAAGGCCAAACTAGAGGCTTCCATAATGAGCTGGGAAGACAGCAGGTCAGCATGAATGCAAACTTAAAGATCTCATGCTCGGAATGATGCGATGCAGCTTTCCTATGGCTTCATAGGTCCATTTCAGGTCTCTGTGAGTGAGACCCCAAACTGCAGCCTTCTCTAATTTCCTCTTGAGCACAGAACTATTTCGTCAAAGGAGCACCCTGGAAGACTGATCTCTACCAAATGCACTTGGGTGAATTCCTGGGCAGCACCACACAGATCCGGCACTGGGGAACCCCACACCACCACCACCCCCAGCACGGTCCCTTGGCTGGCACAAAAATGATGTGGCCAAGCATTGCGAGGAGCAACAGAGCTGCCCTCACTGGTCAGAACTGGCCAAACCCAAAGATTTGTTATTTTAATGTAATATCCCACTTACCCAGTGCTCAGAGGAGAGCCACGGCACAATGCCATAAGCTTGTAATTGGACACTGTGTTCCGCCAGGTGTGATCCCTTCGCTTCAGTGTAGCCTCCAAGGCTCTGTGGGTCTCTTCGCTTTCTATGATTACTGATCCTCATTTCACAGAGTCCTAGGGTCCTTGTCCCCAGAGTCCCCACATTATATTCCCTGCCATTCTCTCCAGGCCGAGACTGGCTACATACATCAGTATCATCAATTACCCTGGATTAATAATTCAATATAAACCAGGTTCAAATAAAAAGGAGAAGACATTTAAAGAAGGCCGGGGGCCCAGCTGTGCCCAGTCCAAGCCAGAGCTTTCCTTCTTCTCCTTCTTCACTGCTCTTTGACTACACAGGTGGCAGTGAGCTAATTAAACGTAGCCATTGGTGTACCACGTGCACATCGAGAACTTCTAAGAACAAAACCCGCCCTTCTGCTAGCCCAAATCCCTTTGCTGTGCCCATGCTTGGGGCCTGACCCAATAGACCCTTCCCCGGGCTCCTGGCCTCCATTTCCGAGGGTCATCAAGGTAAGGAGGAAGTAGCAGGTCAGGTTCTGCTCCATCCCTGATCTGAGCTGCTGTTCGTAGCACTCAGGTCCTTCACACCTGCCTGGAGTCCCTCCTTCAGGACTCCCGCTGTCCTCAGCCACGTGTGCCCTTGTCTCTTCAGTGTGCAGCGGTCAGGCGCTTAACGCTTGGCCACATCAGCAACACCTCAGGCGCTCTCTGAACGGCACTCCTCTGCTTCCTGACTGCACCATCTCTGGCCCTGTCCCAGGGAGCTATCCTGAACACAAGGGCGGTTCTGACGCATGTGTGCGACCACACTTAAACACGCAGCAAAACTGGTCCCTCAGAAGAGGTGTGCAAGGTTCAAATGTGCTGTTGTAATGCAAGCCAAGCAGTGTGCACTTCAATATGCTATAGATGAGTCGAAGTTCTAAAGCTTCCAAACCAAGCTTGTGCCCTAGGAAGAGCAAAATTCCCTCAAATTAAGGTCCTGAAAAATGCCCTTGTGAGCTTTTGATGGGACCTTGAGGGCTATCAAAATTTGAGTTCTATAAAATAAGATTCCAGGGGTCAGAGGGTTAGCTCAGTGGTTCCAGCACCTGCCTCACAAGCGCAAGGTCCTGAGTTCGATCCCCGGTGACCACATATAATTCTGGGCGTGGAGACACGCCGACCAACAATCAACACCGCATACCACAATACCAGGTGTGGTGGCTCACGCCTGTGATCCCAGCACTCAGGAGGCAGAGACAGGAGGATTGCTGAGTTCGCGGCGGCTTGCCTGGGCACCATAGTGAGCTCAGGGCCAGCCTGAACTACAAAGCGAGACCCTGTCTCAAAAGCAAAAAATAATAATAATAAGAAGAAGAAGATTCCAAAGTTGAATTGACATAAATTGGTGCTCAGTGGGTTTCCTAGTAGGACGCACTGGGAAGGCTAAGAACCATGTGCTTCAAGTCTTATCCTCCTCCTCCCAGGCTGGAAGAGAATTTTAATTTTCTTACAGCAGAGAAGATAGCCCTGTTCTGAGTTTTACCAGAGTCATTCAGAATCTGTTAGTGAAATTGCAACTAGAGTCGACCTCCAACGGGAGCCCTTGCAAGAGCTGGAGACCACCGGCACCTGCAGAGCCAGTGAGGTCTTTTCTGTGGCACCACGTCCCATTACCCATACCCCTCTACCCTGCCACTTGGCCTAAATAAAGTATAAAAGCAGAAAGACGCTGCTATTGTCACTTGTTGCTGGTTGCTTGCTCACTTGTGCCATCTTCTGACTGCCATGAACCATTTCTCCTCTGTGATGCTACCTTACCTGAGGCCCTGGAAAGGAGCCTCAGGGGAGGACCCCCATCTGATAAGAGGATTGCCAAGGGAGAGGCCTGGCACTGAGCATGGAGCTTGCAAGGAAAGGCCAAGTTTTAAATGACTTCTTGGCTTGCCCAGAGAATGCCAAATTGTCCTCGGATCTGAGGGGCCACTTCAAATCCTTAGATGGTCCCGTTTTCAGTCTGGAGGTGGTGGAACGTGACCAGTGAGAGGAGGAAAAGAGGTGGGGTATAAACACACAGCTGAGAAAGGCATGTGTAGGCTGAGAAATCTGAAATACCATGTTAGGTAACGATTTTGCACCTCAGAGAAAGCTGCTGTTTTTCTAAGGGTATTGGTGCATGGTCGTCCTGTGTCACATTCCATAGGCGCAGCAGACTCCAGTGACCCACGGACGTCCCCCTGCGGGAAGGGGTGCAGTGGAGCAAAGAAAGTAAGGCACAGACTCTGTGTCTGAAATGGACCACTGCATGCCGAACAGAGCTCGCACGTTCAGAGGGTCAGAAGCCAGTTGGCCTTCCTCCCTTCCAGTGCCTCCCTGAACTTCTCCCCGCAGTGACATCCCTTACAGGAAAGAGTGACATGTGAGGAAATTACACGAGAACAGTCCGCTTAATGAAAACCAAAATCGTGGAGGAAATGTCCTTTCTGTGTTCACGTTGTCAGAATGCATCATTCATGCATTTTCCAGCCTCCTCGGGTTCCCAGCGGGCATGGTATACCCGGCTCGCCAGCTGCCAGCACTCTGTAATCTGGCCTGTGGGCCAAGACAGCGGGCATCCTCCTGAAATACTGGTCAGGTAGCCGGCCACTTCTGTCAGTGCATTTCCTGACTGTGACAGGAGCAAATGACAGAGCAGTCACAGACAAAGGACACGAAGATGCAAACCTAAGGCTGTGGTTTCCACCGCCCTGGGTCTCCCAATAGGACGGGCAGCCAGGACCCCAGCAATGGGCTTTCATCGGTCACAGACAAGGGGCCCAGAGGGCCAGCGGGCCCCCAGATCACATGACCACACAGAGCCCAAGGGAGCCCTGCCTCCTCGGGCTGACAAGCAAACTCTTCAGTCTAAATAACTTCAGTGGCACAGTCTGGGCCAATATGCCTCAAGATATTCTGTATGCCAAAGACTGTTACAAGCCTCATCTTCCAGATGAGGCTTTTTTTTTTCCTGATACTGGGAATTGAACCCTGAGCCTTCATACTGAGCAATATTCCCAACTTTTCTTTTTCTTGCCATTCTCCTGACTCAGCCTCCTAGAGTGCTGGGGTCACAGGCACGTGTCACCACATCTGACTAGGCCTGTGCTTTTACTTGCTGCACGATTCTAATGCTGTGAGTCATCTCAAGTCAAGAGTGCACTTGCTTCTTGTGTAGCTGACACCTGTGGCCACCTGGATTTGTGGGCTGTTAGCCAGCTTCACATAACATAGCCACACCAGGTTATGATGAGTCCATGAGAAATATAAAAGCCATTCAACAAAGTGTGTGTCTGTAGTTCTCTTTTCTAATCCTGCCAGCTGAAATCGTGTGACTACGAACTAGCCCATAAACCATCCCTCCCTTGTATGCATACCACGTTGCTCTGTGGCCCCAAGGTGCCTTCCATGAAAAAGTGGAAGCTATTTCTCCATCCCTTGAATTGGACCTTTACCATAAAAGTCCCTACTCATGAGGAAACTTTCTATTTGGGAGCCTTCCCCCACCATGCTCCATGAACAAACATGGACTAGCGTATTGCATGATGAGGCATACACCGCCAAGTCACCCCACTGTCCCAAGCCTTCTAATCACTGGCTACATGAGTACTGAGTAGGGCCATGCTGGATAGCATGGATAGGCCCAGCCAAGATAGCATGGATGAAAAAAATTCCCCACCTGACCCAAGAATTGAGATAAATAATAAACAGAGACTGTTTTCAGCCACTAAGACTAGGTGTAGTTTGTTACACAGCATAAGCTAGCTGATATAAGTATTTAGAAAGGAAAGCTCTGGCAAGTTTGTAGCAGCAGGGCAACATGGCCCTGGCAGTGTTCACCTCATCCAAATCATACTTCTCCCTATATTATGCCTCTTTAAGAGAACCTATTCTAAATCCAAGACAGTAAGCACAGTGTTTATTTGCTTTGTATGATACTGTTTGCTGCTTATCTCTTTTCTCAAAGCTTTGAATTCAGTGCCCCTCCTAGGATGGTTTCTAAGCTGCCTGTAGCAGAGTTGATTCATCCGGTAGAAATATAATAAAAGTCAGAATGCATTAGATTCATCCTCAGAGATTCTGATTGTATTGGTCTCGGTTAGGCAATAGCATGACTGCCCTGTTCTCCAGAATCAGACTGCAGGTCTGAAATCCAGCCCTGCAGCTGCCCGGTGGGTAGGTTGTTTTAATAAATGTTCTCTCAGATTTGGGCTGTTAGAAAACTAGAAATCCATATGCTCATCAAATATAGTTAACCATTAACCACATTTCTAATTCAGTGACCACTGCTGGTTCTTCTTGGGAGGTCAGGCAGCCTTTGCAATTTTATAATAGCCAAATCCTGGAAAGAGCCCATGTAACCATTAACAAATGGATGAAGAAAATGTGATTTTTATACACAATGGATCACTACTCTGCTATAAAGAAGGATAAACAACATATTTCTAGGTAAAGGGATATGCCTCAACACCATAATTTGAAGTGCAATTAGACACACAGTTTAAATAATACAGTTTCTCAGAGATGAGAAATCCACAGGATAAGTAAGGGGCAAAATGGGGATATTGGGAAATAGAAAGAACACATTGAAACGGGAAGAAGAAGAAGAGAGGGGGCTGGAGGAAGGGGTGGAAGAACAAAGGGATTTTTAAAAAGAGAATCAAAGGAAAAACTGAAAGTTCTTATAAATAGGCCAATGAAGAGGGGTTAAAGGGAAGAGAGAGAAGGGTGAAAAAAGAAGAATTAAAATATATCATGTGCAGGTACAAATTTCCTATGCGAAATGCAATCATTGTGTAAGGTAAACATGTAGCAAAAAAAGAAAAAAAAAAGAGAAAGAAAAAGAAAAGAAATACTGAGCACCATCCAAGGTAGTAGGGTGTATTTTAATAAATAGAGATGTCTGCATATGAATGAATGTAGTTTTTTGTACATGAATAAATTATTCTACATGAATAAATGTAGATTGCTATATATGAAAAAAACAGACATCTCCTTAAAACATCTCCTTATTGTGTCTTTCGGACCAAAAATAAATATAAAGCCTGGTCTTATCTTCGGGGAACACAGCAGCCTAAAGAGTGACCCTAAAAAAGGATGAAAGCGAGCCGGGCGTGGTGGCTCACGCCTGTCATCCCAGCACTCGGGAGGCAGAGACAGGAGGATTGCTGAGTTCGAGGCTTGCCTGGACTACATAGTGAGCTCAGGGCCAGCCTGAACTACAAAGCGAGACCCTGTCTCAAAAAAAAAAAAAAAAAAGGATGAAAGCGAAACTGCTTCCGAAGCAAATGAAAGAAGACCCTAACAATTCAGTATCCTTCACGATTCACATGCTGCACAGCCAGGTGTAGTCATGCACACCTGTAATCCCAGCACTAGGGAGACTGAAGCAGGAGGATTGCCATGAATTTGTGGTCAACCTGAGCTACATAGTGTGCTTAAGAACAGCCTGCAAGGCAAAGTGAGACCCTATCTCAATGAATGAATGAATGAATGAATGAATGAATGAGTAAATAAATAAATAAATAAGATTTGCATGCTGATAGCCTAACTCAGGATCCTATGGTTTTTTTTTTTTTTTTTTTTTTTTTTTTTTTTTTTTTTTTTTTGAGACAGGGTCTTGCTTTGTAGTTCAGGCTGGCCCTGAGCTCACTATGTAGCCCAGGCAAGCCTCGAACTCAGCAATCCTCCTGTCTCTGCCTCCCGAGTGCTGGGATTCCAGGCATGAGCCACCACGCCCAGCAGGATCCTATGGTATTTAGAAATGAGGCCTTTAAAGGGTTTGGACATCACCTGAGAGTTAAGCCCCAACAATAAGGTTATACCCATGAGAAGAGACAGACCTTCCTTTCTCTACCATGTGAAGGCACAGACGAGAAGACGGCTATCAGCAAACCAGGAAGAGTCCTATGAGACCTGGAAACTGGCGGTACCTTGATCTTGGATTGGGAGAAGTAAATGTCCATGTTAAGTCATCAATGTCTCAGATTTTGTTATTTCACCTTCAGGGAAAACAAAGGTTCTCCCCAAAGAGGTAAGACTGCAGTTGAGAAGCCCAAGAGAAAATAAGGTAGGCAAGACAAACAGCTGAAACCTAAGGCAGAAAACAAAGGTCACAGAATGGATGAGATTAGCAGAGAACGAAACACAACAAGATTGAAGTGGATTCTCCAGGCAGAAAAAGGAAGCCTCTCTTCTGTTTAATCCTGCTAAGCAAAATGCACAGACATTCTCAGTTCTTTACTATAAGTCTTGATTTTTAAAACAGGGATTTATTTCAGACTTATTACTGTACATAGTGGATATACATTAAGTATTGAATGAATGCATGAGTGAATCAATGAATACCTTCCATGGTTTACCCACTTCACAGGCTTAACACCAGTAATAAACAGATCATGATCAAATTATTTCACATCATGGCATTTGGCAAGTATCTACTTACACTTCTCCTAGAGGGTATGAGCTCCCAAAGTAGACAGTTGTAAGTTAAATAACTTTCCAAAAGTCATACAACTAAAAGTTCATTGAATTGGGATTTGAAACTAGAAATCCATGCCCCAGAATACAAACTTCTAAAATAATAACTCTGTTATCTCTGCTTAGGGGGACTCAGGAAGAATTTGTTGAATTAAAGATTTACACATGACTCAAGACTGTATAGTATCTTCAAACAACAACATCATTGAAAAGGAAATTCAGGAAATAACACCTTTCATAACAGTACTGATACAATGAAATACTTAAGAATCAATCCAACAAAGGAAACAAAGGATCTATACATAGAAAATTATAGTACTCTTGAAAAGGAGATTGAAGTGGAGATCAGATGATGAAAAGGCACGCCCTGCTCTTGGGTAGGAAGAACCAACAAAGTGAAAATAGCCATACTTCCAAAATTGTTATACAGATTTAATGCAATCCTAATCAAATTATCATTAGCATGCTGCATAGAACTAGAAAAAACATTTCTAAAAAGAATCCCAGAATAGCCAAAACGATTTTGAGCAATAAACACAAGTTAGAAGGCATCACAATCCCTAGTTGAAACTATACTACAAAGCCACTGTGAGAAAAACAGTATGGTACTGGCCAAAATAAAACAGACCTGAGGATCAATGGAACAATCTTGAAGAGGCAAAAAATACCAAACACACTAAGCTGCCCTATCTTTGACAAAGGGGCCAAACATGTTTACCAGAAGAAGGCTAGCCTTTTTAATTGTTGCTAGAAAAACTGATTTTCTACATACTGAAGGTTACAACGAGACCCATGTCTCTCATCATGTACTATACCTTCAGCTAAGACAAATGAAATGAATAAAAGATCTAAATATTAAAACAGAAACACTAAGTTTTTTCAAAGAGAGAATAGGTAGAGCTCTTGAGGTAGGCAACAACTTCATGAACAAAACCCAAATTGCATGAGAAATGGCACAAAGAATCAATAACTGAGATCTCATCTTACTAAAAAGTTGTTTATTTTTTTTTTTACTGCAAAGGAAATCAACAGAAAAAGGAAACAACTCACAAAGTAGGACACAACTTTAAACAGTAGCTCCTCTGATAAAGACTAATATTTAGAACATAAAGTGAATTTTTAAAAATCAGGCCCTCAAATTTAAAGTCCCAAACCCAAAATGGGCATCTGAAGTGAACAGACTCTTCTCAGATGAAGAAGTAGAAATGGCAAACAAATATCTGAAAAACAATTCAACAGCATTAGTTATCTGAGAGATGAAAAATAAAACAGTACTGAGATTCCATCTCACTCCAAAAAGAATAGCTAAGATCAAGAAATCAACCAATTACAGATCCTGGGAGCACTGTGTGGGGGGAAGAAAACTTTCTCCACCGTTGGTAGAGATGTAGGCTGGTACAACCACTGTGAGATCAGTGTGGAAATTCCTCAAAAAATTACGATTAAGAGGTTCCACTTGAGCTTGCTATTATCCTGCTAGGAATATTCAGGCAGAATTACAAGCATCATATCACAGTGACTGCAGGAGACTATAATACTGATCATGCCCCAAAGTAGGCTGTAAGCAATACAGGGTATAAAGAGTTTATAGAAGTTGGTCAGGTTGAAGCTTATGTGCTGAGATCAGAGCAACTCACACTCAAACTTCATTCCCACAGCCGGGCGTGGTGGCTCACACCTGTAATCTCAGCATTTGGGAGGCAGAGACAGGAAGATTGCTGAGTTCGATACTTGCCTGGGCTACATAGTGAGCTCAGGGCCAGCCTGAACTACAAAGCGAGACCCTGTCTCAAAAAAATTAAAAAATAAATAAAAAATTAAAAAATTTCATTCTCACAACTAAAACTTTCTTAACTAGAGAACAATGTTATGATTACAACTAGTATTTTGTATATTCGGTTCCCAATTTGAGAATACTTTGTCTTGTCCTTTACAAGCCTTGCTTACATTAATTTCCACAGAAACCACACATCTTCACATCCTTGCATACAGTGCTGCCCTTGCACACCAATGGCCCTACTCCAACTAGAGTACTATCAAAAATCAGTGCCTTGGACTGGCCAGCACCTTTGTTGTTACCAATATTGGTAATCCTGCCCCCCTTTCTGTCTCTCTTAGATCTGTCTTTTAGTTGTTTTTATTTCCCTCAGTCTTGAATCATACAGTGGACAGGAAACTGGAGCCTTCTGCAGAGGATTCCTGTTATGTTTCAAGGAGTCCCAGGAAATTATATATATATATATATATATATATATATATATATATATATATATATATATATATATATATATACACCCATTTTAAGACACCACAATATCTTGGGAAAAACCCAAATACCTATCAACCAACGAATGGATAAATATATGTGGGTTTTTTTTAATACATAAACTGGATTACTACTCAGTCATAAAGATAAACTTGAGACATTTATAGCTAAATGGATACAACTTGAGATTATACTCCAGTGAAATGAATTGGACACATACATGCAAATATCCCACTGTCTCTCTAGTGTAAGAAACTGAAGGATAAAGAAGGACCAAAATGTATAGTAGATAATAAGAAATAGGAAGAAACTGTGCAAAAGGAAAGGGAAATTATGAAAAGAGAAGGGAGGAAAAGGGAAAAAAATTATAAAAGGAAAAAGTGGAAACAAACTTTTGTAAGTAAGGGTAGAGGAGCTTGCAGTGAGGGAAGAGAAATCAAGCTATATTGTATATAGATACAAACCCCATTTGATGAATGTGATTGTTATGTATATTTAAACTATTCCAGTGGGTTATGTTCTCTGAGTCCTCTCTCCTTGCCTTGCAGAAAGCACCTCTGTTGTTTCTACACAAGATCTTTTGTGCACCTTTCTGTGTCCTAATTGCCTTTTCTTTTCATCAGTCAAATTGAATCAGGACCTGCCCTGGTGTCCTGATCACCTTTCTAAGATCCACTGTCTCCAAATACAGTGATGTGTAGAGACACTGGAAGTTAAGGCTTCAACCACGTGAATTTATGACATATGGTTTGCCCCATAACTGAGGGTTGGGGGAACTGGGCCTGGATCATTTTCCTCCTTCAAACAACTACTTCCCTTCAGCAAATCATATGCTCAGCTTTTCCCCTGTTTTTACTATGTTTTGAAAAGCAGTTTTGTTTACAAGAAAAAATGTTAATGAGCCCCAAAACACTAAAACAAAGGGGCAAAGCAACATTCCACTTGCTCTTTAAAAGTATGAGAAAGTATTTGGGCATCAATAGCACAGGGCTCCCCTCCACAAGAAATGCACTTCTATATGTCCCCCTTTCTGTTTTTGTTTTTATTTTCGGTTTTGTTTTATTCTAGAGATGTGTTTGCTTTCATGACATTTCACTGTATTTCCTGTGTAGGGATGAAAATTCTCTTCTGCTGTGACCTATATGCATACACATTTTGGGAAGAACACCTAGAAACAAAACACATAGCCCTGATTTTATCAAGTTATAGAGAATTCAAAATCTCTTGAAGCTCATTAACTCTTTTAAAGCATACAAGCAATAGTTATGACAATGCATTTCTATCTATAAATCCTTCACATCATATTCTGCAAAAGTATCAGCCTGTGCAGAAATAGTGGTCATCAAATGAATGTTATTAGTCTGTACTTTCAACTCCAGGAAAATTTTACACATTGGTTGCTTGTACTGTATAGAAAAATGTCAAACTGAAAATGAGAATTCATTATAAAGCAGAAATGGAGTTTTGTGCTTACATCACGCTCTGAACACAAAAGTAGTAACAATAATCAAATAAACAAATAATTTATTAAGCACTCCAGGAATGTTTGATATTGCAACTTGCCTTTTGATTTTTAAGCCATGTAGAATTTATGCAGGCACTATATCAATATAGCAGGCACTAAGTAGGAATATTTACAAATTCCAAAATTCTCATTTATATTTTGATCTAGTTTCCATCGGCAATATTTCTTCAAAATTTACAAATACATTAAGCATGGCTCCAAATCAACTCCAATGTCTTCAGGGATCCTAAGATTTTAAGAAACACTATCTTTAAAACAGAAATCATTTCTTGCTAGGTATGGTGGCTCATGACATAATCCTAGCACTTTGTGAAGCTGAGGCAGGAGGGTTGCGAGAGGTTATAGAAAAATACACATGAGTATTTGCAGCATAGATTGAGAGGCTTAATAAACTACTTGTTAAACTGTTATCACTTTTGTGTTGGAAGTATAATGTAAACACAAATATAGCCTGCACAATTTAGTGACAACAACCCAATGCACTATCTCAAAATTTTTTAAAAAAATTTAAATTAAAATAGAGCTGGAAATGTTGTTCAGTGTGAAGGCCCTGTGTTCATTTCTTCATACTGGGAAAAAAAAACAGATAGTTCCTACTTAAATCAATTTAGGTAGGCCATTCTCATAAGATATATTTGCCTAAATATAAAGAATCTTTTCTTCTAAAGCCATGATTACTCCTCAGTGGATGTGGGCTGATCTCCAGGCTCTTGAGCAAGTGCATTTCCTCACCAAGCTGCCTAAAAGCTGCATGACCGTCCAGAGGCTGCTTGGTGACAGGAAAAGAGAGCCAGAGAGCCGTGTGGCACAGGTGCCTGCTGCAGACTGGCGGGGGGGGGGGGTGAAGGGGGCAGGTCAGGCCCATTTCCCTTGTGCTGGATCTGCTGCACCTCACACCCAGTAGTGAGGCATCTTGAACTGCTTCAGGCAGCTCGAAGTGAGAAGTGTTGAGGGGAATTAACAGCTATGACTTGCTCACTGTGACAAATCTGATCACCCCTTGTATAACTTGATGTTTTATCCTCCTTCTGGGCCTCTGAGCCCCTCGATCTGCCCTTTCACACACCTTAGAGCCAGTTCCTTCTCCCCAGCCTCCCTCAAGGGCAAGCAAGTCACTGAGTGCCCCGCTGCTGCAGGACCCTCCCAAGACTCCACAGCGATTATCCCTCTTAATAATAACAATACCATTACCCATGGTGACAAAACGCTTCCTGTACTGGCTGAATATCATGCTAAGTGACTTACATGTTCTATCTGACTGAATAATTTAAACACTGCTCAACAGCACCATCAAGGAGTCACATCAGTCATTTAAAATTTTAAATTTAAAACAGTCATATTTAAAAATTAAAATCAACATTAAAAAATCAATAGATTTACTATATACCAATAATTAACTTGAAAAGAAACAGGAAAACAATTCCACTGACAGTATCTTAGAAAAATCAGATACCCAGGCATTAACCCAACCAAGGAGATGAAAGCTTTTACCAGTGAAAATGACCGAACACCAAAGAAAGAACCTGGGGAAGATGCTCTAGAGAAGATGGAAAGCTCTCTCCACCATGTTCATGAATTTGCAGATTCACACCGTTAAAGTGGCCATATTATGAAAAGTGCTCCGTAGATTTAATGGACTGCAATTCCAAACAAAATACAATGCTATTCTTCACAAAACTGGAAAAACAATACTAAAATTCATACGGAAACACAAACACAGGATGCTAACGCAATTCTCAGCAAGAAGGGCCTAGAGGGTTCACAATACTTGATTCACCATAGTAATGGCAAATTACCATAGTAAATACAAACAGCAAGGTATTGGCAAGGAACACAGACCAATGGAACAAATGGAAACACAGAAATGAATCTTGCAGTTGAAGTCATCTGGTTTTTATAAAGGAGCCAAACACATACATTGGGGAAAAAGAAGACAGTCTCTTTAACAATGGTGCTGGAAAAACTGGATATCCACTTGTGGAAGAGTGGAACTAGATTCTCTATTTCTAATTCCATACTAAGATCAACTCAAAATGAATCAAAGTACTAGGTATAAGACCCAAAATTTTGAAACTGCTAGGGAAAGAAAGAACAGAGGAAACACAGGAAGCCATAGGAACACCTTCAGAATAGAATTTCAATAGCACAGGAAATAGTACCAAGAATCAATGGATGAGACTACCTCAAATTAAAAACCTGCCCAGAGAGCTGGGGATAAATCAAGTGGTACCGCGCCAAGCTTGGAAGCACAGGGGCCCGAGTTCAATCCTCAGTACCAAGAAAAAAAAAAAAGCTGCACAGGAAGGGGAGAAACCAACAGAGCGAGAGATAGCCTGCAGAATGGGAGAAAACCTTTACCAACCACTCTTATGACAGGATTAATACCTAAAATATATAAAGAACTCAACAAACAACACCACAGCAACGAATACTGCAGTCCATAATGGGTAAATAATTTGGACACTTCTCAGAAAACAAGTACAAATGGACTGTAAGTACATACAAAACTACTCAACATCTTTAGCTCTCAGGAAACTAAATTTAGGGCCGATGATTTAGCTCAGTGATGCCTCAACTGCCTTGCAAGTGCAAGGTCCTGAGTTTGATCCACAGTAAAGAAAAG